>JAODUE010008218.1:0-28950 GCA_027564755.1 Amblyopsis hoosieri
TTGTTGTCACATGAAAAGGTATGCTCACATATTTGCAAATATGTGAGGGGTGTACTCACTTTTGTGAGATACTGTATGTATATATATAAATTAAAAAAATTTGTTTATTTTTTATAAAACCTCTGCCCACTGAGTCATCTGCTTGAGATAGTTTTAAGTTGCTTATTAGAATGTGTATATACAGTATAATAAAATGGAAGCTTTGTCAGTATAGTGTGTGGAGAGTGCAGTAACAGTAACTGCGTTTGCATGACCCCTATTATTCCGATTGGAATCGGAATTTAAAGCCCAACCCAAAAGAAAATGCTCCATATAAACACCTCAAACGGAAGGAAAAAGGCCCAACCTGATTAAAATGTAATTCCGAAGCAGAGGGATAGTATAACACGATTGAAAGAAGGTTAAACCAGATTACTTCCTGTGCATGCCCATAGCTATTGTTGTTACTGAATCGAACGGAGACATGGTGGTAGCCTATTCTGCACAGCCACTTTACAAAGTTTGGACAAGACAATTGCGACACACACAAGGAAGCGAATGGGATTGTGACATAATTCTCTGCACAGATGTTTAACGAGCAGTGCCGAAAATTAACACTTACCCGTTAATGACTAGACTATGAATGCTGTCTTTAGAGTGAACGAAGTAAAGACAACCAATTCTTAATTTTTTCAACACAAATAATATTAATTCAAGTTTAATTAATCAATTTGATAATATTTCCCATATTGTCTAAGCAAGGATTTCATGTGAAAGTTATTAAAACGCATGTCATAGATGCCTGTGCCAAAGGCCGCCTGAATTTATTGATTGCAGAAAATAAAAGCACGGGCTATTAATTGCAGTTTGACGGGTATTTTCTTTAAAAAATAAATACAAAGCCAAAGCGTTTGTCATGCATGAGGGCAAATCAAGCGCAACTGCATCTGAGCCAAATCATTTTCATTAGGGAACATGATCACCTCTACTATAGGTCTACCCCATGTTCATTGTCTCCAACCCGTGCTGTGTCTAGGTGTTGATGTATAGCGGTCAGCTGGATGTGATCGTAGCAGCTCCGTTGACCGAGAGGTTCCTGCCTACGGTCAACTGGACTGGGGCGGCCGACTACAAGAAAGCCACTCGTTTCCACTGGAAGATCAACCCCACTGACACAGAGGTGGCAGGCTATGTGAGACAAGTGGGAGATTTTAACCAGGTATCCTCAAGTCAAGTTTATTTCTATAGCCCTTAATCACATTGCAGTCTCAAAGGGCTTTACAGCCTACATTTTACATGGAAACCAACAACACCCCCTTAACCTGCTCCCCCGGGCAAGGCAAAACATCCATTAAAAACCCCATGGGGAAAAAAGGGAATAAACCTTGGGAAAGGACCACTGAGGGAGGAATCCACCCCTGCAGGACGGTTAAGATGCAATAGATGATAGGCAAACAATTTGGCAATAATACTCAGAATACTATGTTTCACATTGTTCCATACTTCAGAACTAACACATCAGAGACATTGAAAGCGTTTGTCTTTATTGGAGACATGGCTTCGGCAGCGGTAGCCACCGTCATCCACACATTGTCCGGGACCATGTCAGCATCTCCTCTTGATGACACTCCCCCACCGAACAGATGTCCAACCAACATCCACTGGCTCTGCACATAGTTCTCTTCCCGGAGCCACACCATCCACACAGCCTCTAGGATCACAACAGCATCTCCCATTCACCACACTCAGAAAGAGAAAGAGAAACAGGGGCCAGAAACACACAAAAATTACACAAAGGAGCCCGCTGTATAACCATATAGGCTCCTAAGCAAGAGGGGAACATTTAATGTTGCTTACTAAATGCCTCACTGTGCAAATAGGTTTTTAAGTTTAATTTTGAATGTCGATGCTAATATTTGGTACATCTTTCCACTCTTATGTTTAAATGCTATGTAAAGGCATTACGTGCTAACTGTTGCCTTGTCACACAGGTGATCATTCGAGGGGGAGGACACATTCTACCTTACGACCAACCAGAGCGGTCTTTTGACATGATTGACAGGTTCCTCTCTATGCGAGGCTTTTACTGAGTCATGTTTACACTAGAAACACGTGTTGCTAATTCAATGTTTTGATTGCATTTTTGCTGACGTGTGTGTGTGTGTGTGTACACAAGATGAAATACGTTTTAAATCTATAAACAAAAGTATGAATTGTTTCATTTTGGCAGAAATACAGGAATATAGTATTAATAATTATGTTTTCATTGGTGCATAATCACCTGTAACAACAAATCCTTAATCGGCCTACTGAGTCCACTTTTTTCCAATCTCTGTAGTCTGCATTACTAACATGTATCTTGGCCAAACAATTAAATTAGCCATCTCACTCAAACCACAAAAACACATTCATAAATTCATACTTCAATTTGACCGCAACAATGGCTACATATCCCATTCAGAAAGCATATTGTCACTCCTAACACATGGACCTAATAAACAACATGGATCATTACATCAATTATTAACATTTACCAATATTCTAAAGCCGCCCACCTTTATTCTTTTTATCTGTTTGGTAACATCACTAAAACAGACTGGTTTTCAGCTGAAATTGCACTCTGCTGTGATTGGAATGATTTATGTAAATATTCTGTAAAGAGTTTGTGAAAGTTTTGATAAAGTGGACTCTATTGAATAATGCTTCTTAGCAATCAGAAAGAAAAAAGGATATATTCTTATGTGGAAACATTTCAAAATTGCTAGTTATTATTGTTTGGCCCAATGGACTGAGATGAATTACACTGAAACATTTTTATATTTTGAATGGAAAATGTAATGAAGTCAAAACGCTGGATGCCATCCATCACTGGTTTTTTAAATCTTTGCAATTTTTTTGTAGATAATATAATATGATTGTTATTTTTTTTTTTGTCATAATCAAGTAATGCACTAATTTCAGTGAACTTCTACATAAATGGTTGGTTCCGCTTGCGGACTCCAGAGGGCAGTACTCTCTTAATAAATCCTCATGGTGAGATTCTTCTCCAATGGGTGCATACTGTAGCGTTAACATTAATTAAGAGATCCATGTTCTGTTTAACGTACTTGTTAAATCCATGTATCTCAATGTGGCCTAAATGGCGGAGGAAAGCTTGAAAATATATTTGGTTGAAGCCTGAGCAACGAATGCATTCGGCTCTGTCTTGTCCATTAATAATTAGTAATTCTAATTAATATGAAGCAAACTGTGTAGCCTGCCCCTCACTGTATAGCCGATATATACTGTCAGTCATTTCATTCTTAGACTGTTATCTTTCCAAATGTGCCATGACGTAGTATTATATTGCATCATAGTGTCCATAGTGTTATATATGCTGTTGAATGCATCCAACTTTGGCAAATGTAAGAAAAATAAAATACATAAGAAAACCTTTATAGTAAAGTGTGTGTGTGTGTGTGGGGTACACCATAGAGAATGCCAAAACCAAGCCACAATCTTCCTATTCCCTGACCTTCACTGGCTCCCTATTAGGACACACATTAGATTCAAGATGTTGTTGCCCACCACTGACCTCACCGCCTCATACTGTAGTTCTCTGTTAACCGTTATCCTGCAATGTCTGGCATCTGTCTGCCTGTTTGTGTTGCATTATGACCTGCTCTTTTTTAAGTAGGTACATTTACTTTTACAATGTAACTAAAGGGCAGGATAAGGTATTGATGCCAAGCTCAAAGGTTGTGACTTGATCTCTAGCATGCTGCTCTATCAGTGAATCCCTACCTGCAACATTCTCCTTGTAGCTGGATTCTATCTACCTAGTGTATCTTGGGATAAAAGTGTTCTGCTAAATTATCTTAATTGTAACGTCTGCTGATGTTACTGTAATATATTGTTTACCTGTGTATTGCCTGTTCAGATGTGGAAACAATCTGTAAATCTCTTTGGATTAAAATTACAAGAAATAAATCTGTCTACAAATGTCCACCTTCATACAGTATAGGGTTTCTAATATGACACCAATGTGGATATGCCTATTTCAGCATTAACTCGGCAATAATCTTTTATACACACACACACACACACACATATATATATATATATTCTTGTAGCAAAGTATATGCTAAACATTTAGTTTATATTGTATTTGTTTTGTTTACTAGTGGCTTGGGGGTAAAATCTTTTTACTGACCACAAAGATGTTTGTGTATCAAGGTAAATCACTATGTTACTTCTTTAGATAACTATCAGGTTGTCTAGACGTTTAATATTTAATGAGTGTCTAAGCCTTATAAACATCTAACTTTTTAATGAGCAGTTATGGCTCAAGGACATGCATTAGACATTGTAGATTGTTTAATGTGAACACAACAAGCTTGTTGTAGTTGCTGTTTTTTGTTCAGGTTTTTTAATCCTATCTCTACGGGAGATAAGAGTTTTGTCTCTAATATATTGAGATAAAAACTCAGCTGGTAGGCATTAGAACCCATTAGTGAACTGTTGAATGTTAACAGAACAAGTGCTTTATTTTCATAACATAGCTGCAGTGATATTTAACATCTGTACAAATGCAAAACAAAACAAAATGGAGACGTCTTTAAAGACAAAAATTTACAAGGTTACGCAGGCAAAAATTGATTAATTGATTCATCACATTACACAATGTATTTAAGCGCTGAAATTAGCCTTTACATACAACAAAAGGCAGCAAGTGCTTTGCAAACATTATTTACAAAAAAGGTACCACACATTTACTCCCTTCAAAAAGAAAGGTGGTTGCATTACAGGATTACAGAAATGTATCACATTCTATACAATATTTATAGTTTTAAACGTAGATACAATTTTAATATTATTAATGTGTAGGAACTGCTCTCTCATAAACGCACACAAACATACATACTGTATCTTCAACTGGTCACCTGCCTATATGGTAGACAAATGGCATTATCCCTCCTTTTGAACAACCTGGATCCACTATTAAAAAAAAAGAATGTCATATCTAATAAGAAACTGCTAAACCCGCCAAATGATTCCAGTTTAGTATTTTGGGATACTTTGCCACATTTTCCCATGCAAGATGCTCATTTGAAATGGTCTAATAATCTAAATATGTTTTAGAAGACACTTTAAAATAAGGCAAGCTTTCATTTAAGCGTTTTAAAGGGTTGCTACAAAAAGCCCCATTTAAAAACAACCATTCATCTCATTTACGCGCTCATTAACACACACACTTCACTATACACAGACACAAAGATGCTCCATGACAAAGTCCTATAAAAAAGTCAAAATGTCTGCAAAACGATGATGTTACCCATTGAAACCACAAAGAGCATTTCCAGTTCTCAAGCATAGACCTGAAGAAACTTTGGGGACACACTAAGCAACGGATATGCGCTCCAAGCACCAGGGGCACCTTATTGAACTGCACCCTGTGCAGCCAGTGACAGGCACTAGTGCAGGACACATCCTTCTCATTCATATAGACAGGTGTGTGATGCATGCACGCAGGCACAGTCACACAGCCAAGGACAGTCTCGCTGGTGAATGAACAAGGGGGAAATGACTGAGAAGTGCTCAGACCTTAATATGGCTATTTAACCCTCTGGTGTGACAGAGGACAAGGTGCATAGACATCTTTGTGATCCCTCCGCTCGTCGGCAGAGCATCTTCCATGACTCCTACCACTGTAAGTAACAGTGCATTGCGGCCATTGCTAGGGAATCAACATTCCTGGCCATAGGGAGGTTGAGTTCTGTTCAGCGAAAGAAGACTGTTAAGATTATTAAGCATAAATGCTATAAATGTAAAGGAGGAGAGAGAGAGAGAGAGAGAGAGAGTGAGAGAGAGAGAGAGAGATGTCAAAAGATCAAACAGTCAAATTGAAAATGAGCATCTTTTAAATCTTCACATGCAACATCCCTGACAGAGCTGACCTGAAATAACTACAGCTACAAATAGTTGATTCATGTTCATAATAATAATAATAATAATAATAATAATATAATAATAATTTGGGGTTAGGGTTTGATTGTTTGAGGAGAAATTTGGGGAACTCAGGTAATAAAAAGAAGCAACATTTGCTTGCCTATATGATTAGCCAACAGATGTTTTCAAGAAAGATTCAGGCACATGTGTGACATTTTGGAAAGCAACAGGCATTAACTGCATCTCTTTACAAGCAGCACAGGGTGAGATATATCTCCTCTAATAAATCCTAATAACAAAATGTCCAATCTTTCTCCTTAACCCCCACTAAGCCTCATTGTGTGGAACAACAAAGACACACATCATACATCCTCTCACACACGCACGCACGCACACAATCACTGGAATTTTATATTCATTTTGATCGGTCACCGAATCCAAAATAACTGGACTCCTAGATGCATAAAAAGAGGCCTCATTCATTAAAGCTTCAGTTGGTCCTGGAGAAGCAAAGGAGTGTTGTTTCAACCCCTGAGCTGCCTAACGGGTATCACAGTGTAGAATTACATCGCTGTAACAGCCGAGCCTAGTGGCTCTCCAGACCGGGCTGGCCTGGCCATGCTCAATATAAGGTCAACATACACAATCTACGTACTGGGACGCTTTGCTTCAATCGGATCACATATCACACGGTCTGTCATAACACTCTCTGAGTAGCACTGCGAGGAATAACAGTCATAGGTGGTTGTAGAAAAAAAGCTTTGCATATTACTGTTTTAAAAAACACGTAATGGCAACAGTTAGAGTTCACACACACACACACACACACACAAAACATCAACACCCTGAAGTCAGTCATTCATTGTCTCAGAATACGAGCCATGTAGCAGACGTGAGCCTCCCCGTGACAAACAAGCTCTTGATACACTGAGTGAGCAATATACTGACTCCTATTCTCAGTAGCTGACATATTCTGTTGAAAGGGCTGATCACAGAGATAACTTCCCGAGGTTTGCGTCCCTTTGCTGTGATGCCATGACAATGGAGGCCATGTTTGTACCATTATTAACAACAACAACAAAGAAAAAAGAAAAAGTCATGTTTACAATGCATGGTTTTAGCAATATTACCTTTTAGCTAAATACAAATAAAATATGCTGATATAAAATATATAGTAACTAAATAAGATAAACCAGGGAACAATTATGGGTTAATAGGCTTGGTCTATAAAAATACATAGCTACTGTATAAAGAACTGCCTTACAGGCTTCAGATGTTTTCTCTTTGAGGGGAAGGGGGGGTTGGGATTGAAGTGGGGGTGTAGCTATACTGACAGGCATCCCTCCAATATTAGGGGGTGTTAGGGTTCCAGGTAGGCTGGTCTCAACCAGTCTCTAGTCTCTAATGGATTGGGTTAATATCTGCACGATGGTTGGTCTGCCCGTGCACGCTGCTGCCCCCTACAGCTGTGGTGGAGGTGGTGATGGTGTTGTGCTGGATGACCTGTTGCTGGGGAGCCGGGGACAGACTGCCTGCTGGACTGCTCTCTGGACCTACGGGGGGAAGGAGGGGGGAGTGGGGAAGCAGACCACCATTAGGGGATGTATAAGATGTGTGTGTGTGTGTGTGTGTGTGTGTGTGCGCGTGTGCGCACGTGTGTGTGTGTGTGTGTGTGTGTGTGTGTGTGTGTGTGTGTGCGTGTGTGTGTTTAATGCCAAGACTCTCCATAAACCTCGTATAAAGCCTTCAACTCTACAACATTAAAATAAACAAAGACCAAAAGTATTGTTATTACACACAGCTTTATTAGCAGAAAATATAGATCTCATGGCACGTCGTGAAAAAAAAAGAAAAAAGCCCAGATAAATGCATTGCGCTGACATGGAAAACTCAAGCACTTAACTCCATAAACACGTCTGCCGAAGTTCGGACACATCGGAAGTGACATCTGTACGCAGGCTAGACTCATCAATGAGTCCCTCCCTGCCGAGCCTGGGTGTGCCAGCGGGCTCCATAAAGGAGCCATTCAGGCACGAGGGGTTCAGTGAGCTTGATTTTCCTAGCGACACAGCCACAGAGGGCGGTGGCGTCTTCTAATTGCCTGGAAATGTCACTCATACAGTGTCCATATCAGAGGGTGTGACATGCAGTCCGGTAATCACACGGGATCCTTGGTTGTTTAGACGCACGGTAATTACGCAGCCTGTGACGTCTTTCTCTTGACGGAAGGCTGCGCACCTCCTGAGCACTCCCCCCCCTCCTCTGTTGTTCTGTTCCCACAGGAAAAACAAGCCTCAAAAGGGATTCAGGCATCCAGCGCCTAGCTCCGGGACCACACCTGTAGCCAGCAGAGGGTTCAGTCTGTCCTGACCTGGCTGTGCAGGACGAGGGAACGAGTCTTTTTAGGACATGTGAGAGCCGTCTTAGAAGTCCCAGTGTGTCCGTTCAGACTGATAAAGTCTGCCTTTATACTGCTTCTCCGACCAGGGGACCAGTACATGCGTCCACGGCAGTGTTAGGAGTTACTGTAGCAGTGTAACAGAGTTACTGCGGGCTACAACAGTGAACAGTGTGTGTCTGTGCTAGACAGGGCGTTACTCACTGAGGTAACCTTGGGATTCTTTCTGCATAGTGGTGATGGGACAGTCCTTGTGGGTGAGGAGAAGCTGTTTGAGTTGGGTCACCTCATTCTTCAGCATGGTCACTTCATTCTGCAACGCACAACATAATCATGCCCACAGACGTATTTATAATGCTACGGATCGAATAACACATCAATGCAGGTCAATTTATCATTGGATATGGATGAACCAATTATCGACTGATTTGGGTAAAGGGACTGCATTTGCGCTTGTTTAACGCTTCAGCCACTCAAAGCTCTCTACTGGATTGTCTACCATTCACCCATTCACACACACACATTCTTAAGGTGGTGTCAGTCGCCCTCTGACAAATAGGGTTAGGTGTCTTGCTCAGGGACACTTTGACACTCAGCCAGGTGGTAACGGAGTTCAAACCAGTGACCACAACTGTGCCACTGCTGCCCCAAAAATGTAAATGTTCCCTAACCAACTGTTTTGGCCAATCTGACCAACTTTCTCTGTCTTAAATTAATTCAGATGTAAATGTAATAAATGTGTCGTATATGTGTCACTGGTTAGTTCAGACGCTCCTGAGCTGTCAGTGGGAGGCCCCCGATTTCCACCAGGCCCGTCTCTGTCATTTTTTCTCCATCCTCTGCGATGCCCACCGCCAGTGTGTCAGAAGCGGAGCACCTTGTTGTGTTTCGCTGAGTTTCCGTAGCAACCAACAAACAGAAATTAGCGGTTCTATCTGAATGTCCATTGACTGCTTTCGGAAGCGTCCCAGAAGCTTCTGTAAAAAATGAAACTGCTGCCTATTTTTTGCTGAGTCAATCTTCTGGGACACTTCTGAGACGCTCCCAAGACTCTTTGGTAGTTCACTTGCATTGTCAAGAGCTCCGTGACGGAAACACGCCCGGTAGAAATTGGGGGTGACTGTTCCTGAAGCCTGACCGCGACCCTACCGTGACCCTAAGCGGTCAAGATGATGGATGGACGGACGGACGTACCTGAAGCTGCATGTTGGTCTGGGTGAGCTCCTCCGCCTTCTTCTCCAGTGACATCACCCACACCTTCCTCTTCTGCCGGCAGCGCGTCGCCGCCGCCCGGTTACGCTCCAGGAACTTCCGCCGGCGCTCGTCCGGATCCTCGTCCACCACGCGCCGCCGCCGGCCGCCGCCGCCACCGCCACCGCCACCGCTGCCGCCGCTGGAGGGCGGCGACTGCAGGTTCTGGGTGGGCTGCATCTGCTGTGCGGCGGGAGACATCTGAGGGGTGGAGAGGGGAGGGGAGGGGGAGTCATCTGTTAGACATGCAAAGTGGGGCTCTGGACTGCATGCCAGACACCTGTCTGCCCCCCCCCCCCGAAGCCCCTAAACCCCACCCCCCGCCCCACGCCCGCCCCTCTCCAGACAAGCGGCCTACACATCGTCTGGCGTCCTCCCTAAAGAACAACATCTGGACGGGCAGAGTGGGAGGGAACGCGAGGGAGGGAGGGGGTGTGATTCGGCGGCCGCCCCACCTTGTTAAAGAGGTGTCAGGAGGCCGTTTTCCACGACGGCCGCTCCCACACCAGACCGAAGGGCCCATTCCTACCACGCTGACCGATCTCGACGTGTACTTGGCATGGGCAAGTGGTCTGTGCCTTTGTGTCACTGCTGTTTTTACGAGAACCACGGAAAACACACGGGTCACGTCTGATGGCTGCTGCGTATACAGGACGCATTGTTTGCTTTGATGCCTTCATGCACGTACACCGGGAATGCGTATTTTTTTGCCGCACGCGTAATCCTGCATATATTCCGCATCTGCAAAACAAGTTTTCTTATTTTGGAAATATTTTTATAGCCTGGTTCCGCCTGACTGTTGATCTCAGCTTCTTTTCGCTGAGATTACAGTCTGGAAACCCTGTTCGCAGTAGCGTTCGCGTTCGCATTAGCAGTAGCGTTCCTGTGGAACAAAGTGAATATGGTCTGGTCCCACCAGGCTAATATTTTTACTGCATGCCGTACATTCAAAATGTTATTCTAATATTTTTGCTACCACAATATATACAGTATGTTGTCAATGACCATAAGAATGAACAATGCTAATACGTTATGTCTATTAGACACCTGGCCCACATAGTCAAGAGTGTCTGAGGCATAGTTTCCAAAAAAGAGCTTCTCTTCAGAGCCTTTCAAAAGCTACTTTATGGCCGCCACGTGTTCCCGCCCACAGTTGACCCCACCCTCTGACCCTGTCTGCAGGCTCACAAACCTCAAAGCGACCTTTGAGGCAGTCTAGCAGTTATTTGGCCGAGGCGAGGGGAAAACAAACGTGGCTCGAACACCACCGGTCTCAGGCCTTTCAGTTAGTTACAAGTGAAACTGAGAAAAATAAATATGTTTCCGCGCATGCTAAAACCACAGTAATAGCCGTCTTCAAAGCGAGTTTGTTCAAAGGTTTGCTAAACTACTGCCTCGTTCTTGGTTGTGGTCTATTCTCATGGGAGTGGTTTTGATGAACTGGGCTCGAGTTGCGGCTGCTTTTATGAACAGCTGAAAAAATTTAAAATGGCTTCTTGTTCACAGCACTAATAGCTCGTCACTCGTAGCCCGTCACTCATAGAGACAGAGCGCACGAAAGTCCCGCCCACACCTGGGGGGGGGGAAACATTCTATAGCTCTACATTGACTTTGCATTGCGTTAAGCTAAACTAACGTAATTTCTGACTTCTACCAACAAATTTAAACCTGCCTAATAGCTGTTTTGTGACAGGATGCACTACCCACAAGGTAAATGACCTAGAACATAATATTAATAACCCGTCGAACCGAAAAATCAAGGTTTAAAGGAGAAGAAAATACATACAGGCAACAAGACACGAGGCATATCATGGGAAAAAAGGACAATTTTGGGATCCTGATACTCAATATGTCTACACGTGGTGACTGGTTGACATAGCATGACATAATGATCCTTTAGCATGGTGAAATACCAAATATATATTTGATCAGATAAAGCACTGCGGTGCCGTTTGTGTCTACCGTAGTTTTCGATGCAATATGACTGCAATGTCTACTGCAAAAACTGTATCTAACTTAATCTTGTTTTTAGATTTAAAATCTAGTTGGACTTGTTTCTAATGGCTTATCTAGTGACTTAATTTAAGTAAATGTGCATTTAATTTAAGAAATCTTATCAAGTGAATATCACTTTGCTTGATTTAAGTATTAGTAAGCTCATAACTAATATATTTGCACTTATATTTGATAGGGCATTTTTTTGAAGTGTCTCTATTGCCTGTACCCAGTTTGGTCTCCTTTCTACACTACTTTTGTCAGTTCAAAAGCTTAGAAAAACAGAATTTTAGGTCCTTTACCGTGTGGGTAGTGCATCAAGTTACACAGCAGCTTTAAAATATGTTAAAAAAATGTGTAGAAGTAAAAAATTACATTAGCTTAGCTGAACGCAATGCAAAGTCCCCTGGTGGATATGGTTTTCAGAGAATGATGCGTTGCACTCTATCTCTAAAGCCCGTGACTCACCTGGGAACTAGAGTGCAGCGGGGGGTGGGGGGAGGTCTGATGTGGGTGCCCTGGGTGGAGGTGGGGGTTGTGGGCGTTGTGGTGGGGGTTGTGCGCCTGCGGGTGTTGGTGGTGGTGGTGGTGGTGGTGAGCGCCCTGGCCGTGGTGGTGGGGGGCGTGCTGCTGGCCGTGGTGCTGGTAGGCGTGGGGCGGCGCCCCCTGGAGGTGCTGGTGTGCGTGCGAGTGCATGTGGTGGTGGGTCCCCTGGTCCTGCCGCGACGACATCATCTCCATCATGTGGCCCATGGAGCTCATGTTGCCGTTGGTGATGGCCCCCGGGTGGTGGGAAAGTGCAGCTTTGAGCCTCTGCAGACAGACACGGTCAGCGTTTAACGGTCAGTGGCTAACGGTCAATGGCTAACGGTGAGCGGCTAATGATCAGCGGCTAATGGTCAGCGGCTAACGGTCAGCGGCTAATGGACAGCGGTTAACAGTCAGTATTAATGGTCAGCAGTCAGCGAATAACAGTCAGTGGCTAACAGTCAGCAGATAACAGAAGCTGTGAATGGTTAGCGGCTAATGGTCAGTGGCTAATGGTCAGTAGCTAACTGAGCGGATAATGGTCAGCAGGTAACAGTAGGCATAGCTATGAATGGTCAGTGGCTAACAGTCAGCGGAAAACAGTTGTGAATGGTCAGCGGCTAACAGTCAGCGGCTAACAGTGAGCTGCTAACAGTGAGCTGCTAACAGTCAGCGGCTAATAGTCAGGTAAAGGTAAAGGTGCTTTTATTGTCACATACACATACATGTAGTCGTGTATGTACTACATACACTACATGTAATAGTAGCTGTAAACTATCAGCGGCTAACGTTCAGCGGTTAACAGCGCGTGGCTAATGGTTGCTGTGGACGGTAAGTATATAACTGTAGCCGTTTACAGTAGATTTTGAATGTTCAGCGGTTAACGATGCCTGTGAATGGAAGTGGTATTGTGGTACTGTAGCTATGAACGTGCATTAAAACATTGTTTTATCCTCATCGTCTATCAGTAACAGCATGGGCAGACATGTTCACTGGGAGACGAGCAATTGCTCCATAAATCCACGTGTCAAGGGCATTTATCAGAGCCGTTCATGCTGTCCTCTGTCCCTGCTTCACTTGTGCCATTTGTCTCTCTCTCTCTCCCTCTCTCTCTCTCTCTCCCTCTCCCTCTCCATCTCTCTCTCTCTCTCTCTCTCTCTCCCCTGCATTTCCTAATTGGCCATTCCTCACTTACAGCACATGCCTGTTTCGCTCGTAGCTCTGCCTAGGCTTGTGCCCAGAAGAGGAGTCCGAGGCAAGGTGTTCCCTGAGACCCCCCCTATACTCCCCCCCCCCCCCTCCCTTTCCCTGTCCGCCCGGCAAGTTTGTTGTTTTAGCCGTGTGGTCTACTTAGGCCCGACGGGGCCTCTGGCTGTCATGCGGTCAGGGCAAGGAGCCCGGGGGAGAAGCTGTGTAAAAGGTGCACTTGTGTTGCTCATGTTTACCTGATCTACCGCTCCTCAAATGCCTGTTTTTCTGGGCATCACTTAAAGACAAACCCACAAACCCAAAGGAAAAACACTCTCCAAACATATAAATGCCAACGTACGTCCCCAAGCTTCATCTGTTGAAAGCAGCGTTAGTCATAATAAAAGCGCTACGTCTGCACCCTTTCATTTGCCTGTTCTGTTTTATCATGCTGGCAGTCTTCTGGAATAACAGCCTGACACACCGCTGAGTAAGTCAGTGACTTTTATTAATGACAGCAAGGCTGCATTGCTAATCATCACACATTTCTACGTGCATAATTAATGTTATATATGAAGCCTTCTGCCATCTAATATATTAGACTATTAGGTTCTCAAGCAGGCATTAAACAACATTGACACATGTATGCCATGGTTTATTAAACACAATAACATATTTTTGTTTTATTCAAATGCTAATTTCACAATTTGTAAACCACCTTGGGACCCTCAAAAAGCAATATGACCATCAGGGGTCCTGACCCCTGTCCCCCTTCACCCCTCCCCCTTTAGGAAAACACAGATTTAATTTGTTTTTCTCTCAGCTTTCTTTTATAGTTCTTCTCACCCCCCCACCCCCCCTTCCACACACACCTACACCTCCTCCACCCCTCTTTCCCCAGCTGTCAGTCAGTCCAAGCTGTGTCCAGGGTCCTGTATCTGCTAACAACCCTCACATTCATGATTCCCACAGGGAGCAGCAAGCAGATGGCCACGGACACCAATGTTGGGTCATGGCCAGAGCAGAACATCAGCCCTCCTCCCTCCCATACACCCTGCTTCTGCGCACAGGCATGAGACACACTCAGCTGACTTGCCTGGAAAGGAAGATATCAAAACATTCTTCCTTCTCATCATTTTCCAGATTTATTTCATGCGTCTGTCTGTGATACGGAGAGACATGCATGAAACCACTGTGGCCAAACTGTCCTGCCAAGCCTGTTCTGACAGCGAGCTCCCATGCCTCTCATACCAACATCTGACGTGGGGCAACGGAATTATGTTTCCCCAGTTACATTACGTATTTTTGCATATGTTCCCAGATAATCGTTTATATGGCTAATGTAATTCCCTCTCTATCAAACCACACTTGTATGTCTGACCACACTCGAGGCAGGACATGTCTGCAGTGTAACTGGGGTTCGAGCACCTACAGTAATAGACCAGGCATTTACAAAGCACCAAAAGAAATAGGTTACATGCACACAATATTCTGAGTGTTCTATTTCTACACAATCACCAGTTAAGGGACTAGCGCCTAAAGATAGAATATTATGTAATTTAGCATTAGAAATATCAGAAATAGTCACCATTGTTGACAAGGCCAAGTTCCATGTGTGCGTGAGGAGGACATCTGAACCTCACGGCCCGGAAAAAAAAAACACCTTCCTCTTAGCCTGCAGCACATCAGTCAACACTAGGCTGCTAGCCCCGCCCATACTGACAGAGACAACCAATCAGCGTGTAATCACCTGAATGTTTCCATTAAACCGACGGGTTTCAGCCTGTTTTGACCCATGGTCCCAAACACATGCAATACATGCAGGAGGGTAATAGCAACAAGATAATAGAACCAACACAATCTCTAACAACGTATAGCACACATGGCCCGACCTCCATGTTGAGACCCGACTCATAATAACACGCATAGAGCAGATCAGAGGCCAGGGGAACCTGGCGCTGTCTGCTGCTGCTATACGGAACCACATGCGCTCTATGAGCATGCACGGCTCTGAGCGTGCACGGCTCTGATGCTCGACTGGAGCAGAGCTGCCTGGCTCCCTGCCAGCCGAGTGTCAGGGGAGTAGGACAAAGAGGGTAAAAGGAGGTGGGGCAGGGGCTAAATGGCTCCTCGGCTCTCTCTCTCTCTCTCTCTCTCTCTCACACACATGCGCACACACACACATAAAGACATGTGCTGGGCGCACACACACACACACACACACACGCACACACGCACACACACAGACACATATACACACGCACCACATACACAGACACACACACAAACACTTACACACACGCTCGCAGCCTGCGATGGCAAACACTCATTTATCAGTGTCGGCGAGAGGCGTCAGGCGGGAAGAACAGTGCTATCTGTTTATTAATTAAATTAGCTTGCACCAGGGAGGAAGGCTAAAGTGTGTTAGCATTGGGAAGGAAGGCTCTAGTGTGTTAGCCTGCACCGGGAAGGAAGGCTAAAGTGGTTTGCCTGCACCGGGAAGGAAGGCTAAAATGTGTCAGCATCGGGAAGGATGGCTAAAGTGCGTTAGCATCGGGAAGGATGTCTAAAGTGTGTTAGCATCGGGGAGGAAGGCTAAAGTGTGTCAGCATCGGGGAGGAAGGCTAAAATGTGTTATCATTGGGAAGGAAGGCTCTAGTGTGTTAGCCGGCACCAGGTAGGAAGGTTAATGTGTGTTAGTCTGCACCAGGTAGGAAGGTTAAAGTGTGTTAGCCTGCACCGGGGTAGGAAGGCTAAAGTGTGTTAGTACTGGGGAGGAAGGCTAAAATGTGTTAGCCTGCACCAGGTAAGAAGATGAAAGTGTGTTAGCCTGCACAGGGACGGAAGGCTAAAGTGTGTTAGCCTGCACCAGGGAGAAAAGCTTAAAGGTAAAGTCAGCTATTGCAAGCTAAATGTAAGCTAATACACTTTTTGTCAAATTCAACAAATATCTCCTCGCTTTTTGCTTGTTTACAGTTCTATGTGTGTGCTGAAAAAAATAATCTGTTACTTCTACACAGCCCTGGCTCCGTAAATAGTAACATAAACAAAGTGGCGAACACCGTTCGTATCAACAAAGCCGTAGCACTACGCTTTGCATCACAATGCATTTCGACGTGTGAGACGGGGCCGTGTTTTGATTTGAGCTCGAAGTTAGCAAGAATGACTGACCACACCTATAAGTGTGTGCAAGTCCCGAGGAAGATCACACAACCCTGGGCTCTGTTGTCGGTCTAAACACTAATGCGTTCCTGTGTATTCCCAGACCAAACCCACACACACACACACATACGTACAGTGGCTTCCAGTTAAAAGCCTTGGTTTCACCTAAAGAACTGTACAGTGACTAAAGTGAGCTAAACACAGCACACAGTGAAGACAGTGAACACTTTAAAAACACATAAGATAAACTTACTGTAGTGTATTAACAGAATCAGAAATCCACAAAATAATAAAGGACATGTCAAAGGTGAGTTGCGTGCATGTGAAGTCTGTCTGTGGAGACGCTAGTGGATCCCTTACCGTGTTCTATCGCGTGGTCCCTGAAGCTAACAGTGTCACTGGACAAGCGGCTGCTCCCTGGGGAAAGGTGACAAAGCTCCCTTCATCTGCCCTCGGCCAAAACTTAAGTCTGCGTATCCTGAACCACAGTGACGCAATTTGAGGACGTTAGCGCTGCGATGATGAGCGGCCTGTGATTCCCAAACACCTTCATCAAGACGTCTAATGCCTCTTTAACACATGGTTGTATTTTGCCAGACTGCACTAAGCGCGAGGATTTAACCACCACCTGTCTCAGTCTCTAGTAACACACACACACACACACACACACACACGCACACACACGCACACACACGTACAAACGTACACAGACAAACACGTACTGTACACATACATTTCTCCAGCAGAAGTATAGATGCCACAGAAAACAGTCATTAACTCAGTGCAGGTGTTAGCCTGCGGTGTGGTGGCCCAGTATGCTAGCAGGACGGTAGTCTCGCAGAGCCAGCCTTTACTTACGTAAAGTCTGGGACACAGCCTGCGTCAAGACACGCCTACTTGACAGGAGAGGCATTTTGACTGACATGCATGACAATTAACTACTGTACATATCTCTGAACAAATTGGACAACAAACCTATACTGAACGACACCGGCCTGCCTGTTTGCAGGTCTTGTAAATCTGCTATAAAATAAACAGAAGGACTTTCAAGAGTACATTAAGCGGTGCACTAGCATCGTGCCAGAATTACATGTAGAGTCTTGTGAATGACACTGACAACACTAACAGCCAGTGAAAGCCTGCTGGCCTAGTGCTGACATGCTTACTATGTCAATGTATCAGACGTTCAGCACGGGTTGTGACGTAATGCTAATGGACGGAAAAGGCTGAGGCTAGCAGGACGGTGGAACAGAGTTTGGGCTATAGAGGGGAGAGGCCTGCGACAATTTGCTCCAGCGACGTTCAGTCCAGACATGAACAGATTAAGGGTATGGTGCATATTGTGATGACGACGTGCATAGAAATGGACAGCTTCTGCCATGATGAATCTATGAACAACCTCACATGTATGCATTTATATTATGTCTTAGCATACTGTATGCATGTATACAGTACAGCAGATATAGACTGTACTGTTGAACCTGCATTGAATTAATTCTAAAGCAGAGGAGCATGTTGATTTTCCAGTGTTAAACCCTATCCCCGATCCAGCCAATACACTTGCCCAGAGTGTCTCCTCTCTGACCTCTGACCCCTGACCCTGACCTCTCCACTCACATCTCCCTCTTTATTTCTTTTTTTCCCCCGGCTTTTCATTTATGCGGTTTCCGGGCTACCAGGTGATTGGCCATTAATTATATTTATTAATGGTGACTTCTTCTGTGATGGGAGTTGGGGGTTGAGTGATGCTCCTGTGAGTGCTCTGGGCACATCCTGAGAACACACTCGGGTTTCTCCTGGACGGATGACTTCATATCTATTAACCCCGGGCGAAGAAAGAGAGCACAGGGTGCAGGTACAAAGGGAACAGCGACCACGCCTGCCTCAGTTTGGGTAAATCAAACCCTGTGAGGTCAGGGTGAGGATTTTTATTCCCCTTAAAATTAAAGCAAGCAGGGTGATCAGGAGACCTGGAGGCCGCTGGCGCCACAGATGCGGTTTAGACCGGCTTATGGCACTGTGCTGTGGTGTTGATGGCACCAATTAAAGCACACTATAGTTATCAGTAGCCCATATTTCCTGTTACTGTCTCAGCCAAACAATGTAAAACCGCCGTTCCACTCGGACACGCTTCAGTATGTTTTCAACACGACTGACGCACTACTCAGTGATTGTGAGCAGTAGGCTACCTTTGACCTCGGACTTGAACCACTCCTTATATTGGCATAAACAGCTTATAGTACAAACAAGGGGGCTGAAAGTTCCAATAGGTACCACAATAAATACTGAAATAAAAACAAAGGTGTGGAAATCACTTCACAACTCCGCAAACGGCATCGTACGACCGCCAGGTCCCGGCACCCAGTTTGAGAACCACCGCCGCACAATATGTGCACAGTAATATGTGCACAGTAATATGTTATTGCGCAGTAAATCAAAGCTGTCGCTTTCCTGGCAAAATATACCTTTCGTGGGCCTTCTTGGCCCCTCAGATGTGTGCTCTGACACATGCCACGGTTTCAGCATCTGTTACTGGACAGCAGGAGATTGTATAGGAGTTAACAAAGCGTACAAAACATGCTGCATGTTGCAATGCTTTGTAGCGCTGCCAAAAACACTAAGAGGATCTCGTACGAACCTACTCACATCACAACCGCCGGCAGTGTCTGTCCTACGTACTCGAATGTCCCCCCACCACACGCACGCACCCTTCCCCAGCATTAGTTCAATTTTATTATCTTCCTTGGCCAAGGAGGCGGTAACATCCCCAGCCCACCTCCTCCTCCTCTCCCCCTCCATCTCTCCCCAACTCCTTAAACGCCCCCCCTTCCCCTGCCCTCTGTGCTCGCCAAGAGCTGGAGACTGTTAAACTGATTTCCTCTGGGAGCAGCGAGGCAGACCGTCTGATGGGAGGAGTGTTGTGCTGCTGTTTAGCTCTGCCCCCCAACTCCCCCCCCCCCCTTCCTCAACCCCTACCCCTCCTCTCAGGGGTTTCTGATCGGCACCGCCGCCCAGCTGAGACACACAGGGACAGACATGGGCTGGCTGCTCTGTTGCCACGGACCGGCCCAGACACAGCCTGCACTGGCTGCCTGGGTGGATGGATGGATGGGTAGATGGATGGGTGGGTGGATGGATGGGTGGATGGGTGGATGGGTGGGTGGGTGGCTGGGTGGATGGATGGATGGGTGGATGGGTGGATGGATGGATGGATGGGTGGATGGGTGGATGGGTGGATGGGTGTGTTCCGCTATGCCCACTGTGGGAGCCAAAGCATTCCCTCATACTCCTGGCTGCTCCTTCTCCTACCTGTCAAGTTAATGGATGAGCCTCGGCCTGCAGTCTGTATATCCCCACTGTTCCACCTCTTGTAAAAGGCAGCCAGTATGTGGTTATCACTACACACACACACCACAACAATCAGCAATGCACATGGGGGCCTCAGAACACTGTGCATTGCCTCAGACAGCGGGGAGGTGGGGGAGGGGCGATAAACACTAACACATGTTTTGACTAGTGCCATTCAAAAATCACAGTGCTTGAGTCTTTCCCTGCTAACAAATCCATTCATCCTCCCATAGATGTTTCAGACAAAAGAAATGAACTAGAAGGTTGTGCATGTCTCATCAAACACGGGACGAAATATCTAACAGACTTATAACTGTGTAGTTTTTAAAAGTTGAAACAAGATCCTCAACACTCTGTGTTTACCCATGTCTAAATTACAACCATTACTGTATGCTTATGATAACAGAAACCGCAGAAATGTCTTTCGGGGTGTGTAATTGTGATATAATTGTGTTTTTATTCTGAATTTGTCCAGTCAAAAGTACGCAAATCCGCTTATTAAATGTTTTCAAGCCTTGCTCGTGAACATTAGGATTAAGTGTGAGGAATTTGGTTTCCACAGCTATAAACACATTTTACACTCTGTGCCAGAAAAGATAAAAATCTTTCGTTTTAGAAAACAGAAATTTATCTGCAACAGCGCTTAATAGAAAACTGTCTCTAAAAGCAGATATACTGTAGTATTTTTTATTAGCCTTAGATATTAGCGTTTTTCAAACAACATTATAATTAAACTATGAAATGCAATTACCTTGGCTAAAATGATCACGTAAAAACCTATTAAATGCAACATGTCTGACTTGGACAGAAAAACAACATACTTCATCAAATGCAATATACCGCTGATCGTATCCGACCTCTCTTCTCTTTATCAGTGGTTAAATGCAGGCCAAACAAGCCTGTTGGCCAGAGCCATGTTGACCAGCAACAGGGGCTCCAAGGGGGCCGGTGGCAACAGGACGGCCCGGTTTGGCCCATCATGTGATGGGGGGCGTAGGTGGGTGGGAGGGGGGTCGGGGGGTGCTAGTTTACCCAAGCCTGACCCTGCCAGAGTCCCGTCCCTTTCACGGGCTCTGAACCACGACCAACAGGCCTTCACATACGCCTCCCATCAGCACAGCTACAATAACACGCAGTCAACCAAAGACAAACAGACGTGACACTGCTCGCTCCATGCACCCCACACGCATGCACACGCACACACAGCATCACTCCCACCCGCTGTCTGTCATACAGAACCACGTGGGGATGCACAGACATAGCCATGTTCGCGCACACACACACACACACAAACTATTGTAAATGTTGTTCGCTTTGCTGCAATACAAAATGTGGCATCTGTCATAATTCTGCATCTTAGCTTTTATCTGAGAAGTCTTTTCAAGCCAAGCGCTTGTCACAATAAAGGAGGAGCTCTCACCGGCTGTTGGCATGTTTAAAATACATGAAACAAAGATGTGTGTCCTAGGCAACGTCTCCTAGTGAAATGAAAAACAGCAACACAGCGTTGCTGCGCATTTTGGCTTAATTCTCTGATTTCTCTGAAGAGCCCTGTTAAGGGGTCGTGATAAGCTGTAGTGGTTAATAGTGTGCGTGCTCCGATATGGAGACAAATTCCGGACCCTTGGCACACATCGGAGGCAGCCAGAGAGGGCCCCCCTCTCTCTGGGCTGTGTCCAGCACAGATAAGCTGGCAGACACACTGATACCCCCAGCCCTGTGAAGCCATAGACTGCCATGAGAGTTATAGTAAGGCTTCAAACACTGCCTTTAAAGGCACTGGGAAGGTGGGTTTATCTCAGCGTCTCTCAACATGTATGAGATTAAGACATAACATACTTTTTTTTTTTTACAGAAAATCAAAACACAACACTTTTTTAGAGTTTATAGTGTATGTTCACAAATACTGTGCATTGTCATTGACCACTCATTATCCACTATACATTCCATTAAGCAAAGTTCTGTCAGTTTGCATTTACACTCCTTGTGGTTAAAACCACTTAAGTGGCAGATGTGTGGGCTCTGACTTAATACAATGAGTGCCAGATTGAGTGCCAATACAATGAAAGCAGGAGACAGAAAGTACAGTGCTATCTCTCTATCCCTCCCTCTCTCTCTCTCCTTCTCCCTCTCTCCCTCCCTCTCTTTCTCTCTCTCTCTCTCTCTCTCTCTCTCTCTCTCTCTCTCTCTCTCCAACCCTGCACTCCAGAGCTTGACGAAGCCTCATTACTGCCTGCAGATTCAGCTGTGCTCTTAGCTCACCGTCCCTCTCCAATGACATCATCCCCTGACAATGCCACCATTCATACAGATGTTGCTCACAAAACCTGGAGCTGGACTCCTATCTTCGCTACAGCGCTTCAACTAGAGGTGCCGCACCACTGCACGCCAAGGAGAAAATGAATGGAACAAGTAATAGGGTTAGCGTTTACGCTAATGGTTTAACTACTCACAAATGACTTTATGCGATGAGCGAGCTAATCGCTCACTCCATCACTGTGCAGCGCAGATGAAACCTGCCACCACACTGGTTTCCCCTCAACTTGTATTTTCCTTTTACAGTTTTAGGGCAGAAACACTTTAGTTAACGCTACAAATATAACTTTATAACTGATTGGGCGTAAGCCTTTAAACTTCATGTTTTTTTTAAATCTCGAAACTGCTCAATAACCATCTATGTATTTTCGAAATGTAGAAAGTATGTTTTTTACGCTAAGAATACTTTGATTATTGGCCCTCTGGTGTATTATGAAATGTTTCTTTAAGAGGAGCTCTGTTTCTTTCACCCCCCAAAGTAAAAAGGAGTACATTTAGCGCATGCCAAGAATTATGTCATCGCCCCGTCCCGTGCCAGCTCAGAGCTGTGGTGCAGGAACATATAGTATTGTTTATCTCATAAAAAACTCAGCACCTAGCCTGACACTTAGTGACAAATTTATTGTCCTTAGCAACTATGTAAACAATAGATAATTAGGGAGATAATAAATAACACATTTCCTTGCAGCATTCTCTCCAACCCTCCATGTAATCCCTTTGTCTGAAGTCAGCAAGCAAATGTGATATGGAACGCACGGAGCTGATGAGAAAGGTGATACTAAACAATGCCAAAGCACAACACTTTGAAGTGAGACCCACACACTGTCATACGTATATACTGCACTGGGAGATGGTGTGTCAAGCTGCCTGAGAAAGGCTTGTTTGGGCTTCCCCCTCTTACAGAGATGGATTGCGAGCGTCTTTCATCGTGCACACAAAGATACCAAGCCATCTGGGCAAAAGGTTTCTTGGGAGTAGACCATGGAACGTTTTCTTTCCACGTGTGTGTGTGTGTGTGTGTGTGTGTGTGTGTGTGTGTGTGCGTGTCAGTGTGTTGGTGTGTATGTGTGTGCGTGCATGCGTGTGTGTGTGTTTGTATGTGTGCATGCGCGTGTGTGTGTGTATGCATGCGTGCGTGTGTGCATGTGCAAGCGCGTGTGTGTGTGTGCGTGCATGCGTGCATGCGTGTGTGTGTGTGTGTGTATGGGTGTGCTGTATGCACACAACATTTATACGCTCCTGTGTGCATGCATAGTTTGCACCCACCCACAAGCGTGTGTGCGTGGCAGAGGGTGACGCTGAATGTGACTGCTGGTGGGCTCTTAGCAGTGACATCATGCCCTGCCTGCATCTCCTCCATGCTGCTATAGGTCCCATAGGCCCCACATGTGAGCACACACACACACACACACACACACACACACACACACACACACACACAGACACACACATGCACAGACACAAACACACACGCGCACACACAAACATGCACACACACACGCACAAGCACGCACGCACACACGCACGCACACACACACACACACACACAAGCACGCACGCACACACACACACACACGCACACGCACGCACAGGCACAAACACATACACACACAAACACAAACACACACACACTTATGCACACACAAACACACGCACACACACGCACAGGCACAAACACATACACACACAAACACAAACACACACACACATATGCACACACAAACACACGCACACACACGCACAGGCACAAACACACGCACACACAAACACATACACACACACACGCATATGCACACACAAACACACGCACACACACACACACACACACACGCACAGGCACAGACACACACGCACAGGCACAGACACACACGCACAGGCACACACACACACGCACACGCACAGGCACAGGCACAAACACACACACACACGCACAGACACAAACACATACAGACACACACGCACACACTCAAGTGCAAGAGCACACACACATGCACGCACAACCATACATGCACACACAAGCATGCATACACACATAAGCACATGTGCATGTGCACGTGCACACACACACACACACACACACACACACACATACAGTTCTATTCCATAGACTAGGGAGTACAGACCCACACCCTGACGGACACAAGAAAAACCTCTTATATTAAAATAAAAACCAGAAGATTCTTCAATTTGACAAACCAAGGGCACGCTAAACAAACCACATAGACCATTGCCGGGCTTCGCTAAATCTGATAGCTTTGAAACACTTCCCTTCATGTGGTCTCATGCACAAACACTGGCCA
The DNA here is from genome assembly GCA_027564755.1 of Amblyopsis hoosieri. Classification (NCBI taxonomy): domain Eukaryota; kingdom Metazoa; phylum Chordata; class Actinopteri; order Percopsiformes; family Amblyopsidae; genus Amblyopsis; species Amblyopsis hoosieri. The sequence goes on from JAODUE010008218.1 coordinate 24,394, forward strand.
AGATACTACAATATAGAAGCACATAGATCTCCAGTCTATACTGTAGATATTGTTTGAAAGATATTAAACTAGCGTAAACAATAGATTAGCCATGCCCTTCCCTAACAAAATGCATTCCATGCATTTTAGGGAGGGGTGGGGGGGGCGTCCTGACCCCATGTTGGGAACAGAACAGCACAATGTTGAGATATTACAGAGGAAAACAACGAATGGGCAATGCAGCACAAACACAGAGCTCTGTGATGCTGCGATACGGTGGCCCCAAGGGGCCACAGCAGTCCTTCTGCTCATTAACTATTTACACCAGACACAGGCCTGCTGCGACGGCCCACCGCAAAATCAATTAGCCTTCATTAGCCCGGTCCCTGGGCCTACAGCACACTGCATCTGGCAGGGGAGGGCTTACCCTGTCTCTGGGGGTCTATAACACACACACACACACACACACACACGCACACACACACACACACACGCGCGCGCGCACACGCACACACACACACGCGCGCGCACGCACACACACACAAACAAATGCATTGGCGGATTCACTGCATTTTCTACTGACACGCACAAACACACACACACACACGCACGCAGGCGCGCGCACACACACACCAGCAACCTACAGAAATCCTGTATGACACACAATGTTTTCCTCCATCCACTGGGCAGCATGTCCAGATATCAATATCCCCTCCGTATCAACTCTGCTCTCCCTGTCTATCAAAGTCCCATTGAACCCACCCCAACGCTGGGTGTGGGGTTACAGTCACCAGATTTCCCATTGGCAGAAAGTCAACACAGCTAGGCAGAAAATGGGGACGGGGGGGTCGTAATGAGATTAGGGCCGGATCGAGAGTGTCGCAAGGGACACGCGGGCCCCCAGATCGCGGTCCCGGTCACCCGATAGGCGGGCCATACTTATCGACCATGCCCGAGTGTGTGAGATGTTGGACACACCGGAGAGCCAGCGTGCGCTTATGAAAACCACGCTGCATCCCGATAACGCAATTAGTCGCTCGCTTTCTGGTCCACAATCTGGGAATTCCATCAGTGCGCACAGACATTGGGGTGACCAGAATCTCCACTGATTCACATTCAGACACCTCCTGCTTCGAAAGTTAAGTTGTTATGTAGGTAGTGGTGGTGTGTGTGTGTGTGTGTGTGTGTGTGTGTGTGTGTGTGTGTGTGTGTGTGTGTGTTTATGGGAGGCCTAACAGAGCATTTACAATTCGATTACACAGACGCCTGGGTGGGGGTGGGGGGGAAGATGTGACTGGATCACAGCCAGCGGGCAGATAAGCCTAATACACTAATATTGTGTTACCCGAGCACGTTACCATAGGAACAGCTGAGAGGAGATACAAAAGACGACAAAGAGGATCAATCTGGGGAAGAGCTGGAGAAGGAGGAAGACTTAAGTGCCCTGAGAACGCTAGCTCTCCGCTATCGCCGCGCGATAACTCTTGGAACGACCTCTGCTCCCCGCTATCGCTCCCGTCATCCACCCCCCCCCCCCCTTCCTTTTTCCCCCACAACATATTTCTGCACAGCAGCTTCAGAGCACTGGCGGCGGGTTCCTTTACGGTGTTTTTCCCGGCGTTCAAGTCAGGACACGCGTTCTGATCTCTACCGCCGGTCGCTCATAGTTAGTTTGCGGTTTACTCGTTTCAAAGCGTAAGCACAGCTCAGCTCGGGTTTGGTCATGTTGCTGGATATTGCCCATATCCACTTGCCGTTATTTATGAGTACACTGTTGGCCGACAGTATTGAAACAACAGCATTAAGTGCCGGTATCCTCAACTGCACTGTAAGGAATGCCTCCTCCTCCTCTCTCTGTTTATCTTCTGTCAGATAAATCTACGGTAACTCTTAAACCCCTGTGCCCTGTCTCCCTCTCTGTCTCTGTCCTAGCCCTGTATCTTCTCTCTCTCTCTCTCTCTCTCTCTCTGTCTGTCTGTCTCGCTCTGTGTTTGTCTGTCTCTCTGTCTCTCTCTCTTTCTCACTTCCCCATAACTGTGTGCTTTGTGAACGATGAGGTCATCTGAATCTGCGCCACGCCGCAACCCCCCCCCTCCCCCCGCTTTCTCTTTTCCCCCATCCTCCCCCTTTCTGTTAAACTAGCGCTAACAAGTTGCAGGGCCTACAGAACATGTTCCGTACATTAAGATATACATCGGGTGCTCGGTGGGCAGCGACGCAGCCCTAACCACATAAAGGGTCCTTTATTCCAGCCAGGGTCTCCAGCGCTGCGCTGGCAGGTTAAGACTCAGCTTTGATTCCGCACCAAATGATGAAATCCACACAGACCTAAGAGCACAGCACTGCTGGCACAGCACAGTGGAAAGTAGAGTTGCAACACACTGAGTGTGTTGCGGTGTGTCGAGAGGCGATGAACACACACCTCTCGCCCCCGGCACGCAGCGTGTGTGTATGCGTGTATGTGTGTGTGTGAGACGCTGCAGACGGGAAGCGGCACAACTCACCAGTTTAGCCTCTGAGTGCATGGAGGGTATGTGTGTGGAGGAGCAGGAGTTGTTGTGAGCCAGGCCCTGCATGCTCATCATACTGGAGCCCATCGACATCTGCCGCTCCATCTGCGGGACCGCAAACAGACACACGGGTTATGTTGTAGCCGACCGCCGCCAACAAGCAAACAAAAACGTCCGCGCGTAACGCCGCGCAGCGCAGGCAGTGACGGACCTGCCAAACACGAGGGAGGATCAGCAGCGGACGTGTGTTCGCGTGCGTCGAGTTGTCATTATCTACCGACCAGTATGTAAACTCACGGTGATTTGCACATCTTTAAAAGGAAGTGGCTGTCAGCACAGTGGACGTCCACTTTGTGAGCCGCGAGCTAATTGTTTTTTTTACTGCCATAGAGTAAAAACAAAAAAAAGAAACAACATAATAACATAACAAATCAAAACTACTGTCAAAGACACCCTGTCAAAGTGTATCGCACACTGACACAATGAGAAGCACCGGCCCGCATGGGCGAGGAGATGAGAGCGGACGAGAACATGATTTCACACAATCACTCACTGCGTGATGATGACAACTGGAGTGAACCTGAAACAGGAAGCCAGCACCGAGGGACTTAACACAGGAAGCTCGGGCAAAGGGGTGTGTGGCTGATAATAGTGTCACCAGCGACGCTGAGGCTAACACGTTCATGTGCGTTAGCATGTGTGAACTAGGTAAATGTGTGTGCAAATTGAGCATGAGCAGAACTGCGGTTCTTGAACGCGAATGAGTGGAGGTCTGTAAGAAGGAATGGCCTCATAGGTCACAACCACAAACACTTTTATTGTGTTATACTGTAGTCCCCCCCCACACACACACACAAAGTGGTCATGTTCTAGACAGATATATCTATATAAAAAAATACAAATACTCCAAATAGAAATAGAATATGCCAACTGTATTTTAAAGGAGTGTTTTTTAAATCTCCTGTCAACTCTGTATTATCAGTATAATGTTACAGCTACATTCTCTGTGAGGTATATGGGAGTTCTCCTTTCAACATTCCTGTCTGTGAGAGGTGAGTAATTCATACACAAAATATCTGGCTTTGTATTCCTTTGAAGGTACAACTTGACGACAAAGTATAACAAAAAGACTTCAACACTTTGAAAACATCCTGTAGCCCACCACAAACCCCCCCACACACACACACACACACACCTAACGGGTCCTGACGGCCACTATGTTAGAGCATGTTTGTAGTGTACTTTGTTAGTTCACCACACCCAGGTGACCCCAGTCAGTGGGACCAGTGGGACCAGTGGGACAGTCGCACAGGGCTCTAGCTGAGCTACAGGAACCAGTCGGTTATGTTTGCGTGCGCGTGTATATACTGTATTTTTGTGCCTGTTGTGTTTCAACAAGCTGCCATCGCCTCCGGGCTGCTGAACTCTGAACTGCCCAGTGTGTTGGTTTCCATGGGGACCATGTTCCAACCCTCCAACTCCACCCACCACCCCACCTTCCCCCCGCCACACACACACACACACACACTCATCACCCCCTCAAGCCTGACCCCCACTAGGCCCCAGTCCGCTGAGACCCAGGCCCAGAACCCGACACACAGCCTTAATTGCACTAAGTGTGTTTTGTGTAAAAATATCGGAGAAACCCGCTCCCCTTTCCTGAACCGTCAATCTTCTCCAAAATCACTCGCCTCTTAATTTAATAAACATGGGAGTTTTTTTCTTTTCTTTCCATACCATAAACACAGGCTGTCTTGTGTTACAATGAGAACATATGTTGTATCATTAGACTCCTGATACGAGGAACCTGGTATGGTTTGTTATCATTCCCTGGCTTTCTCCCCTACGCTGCTATAAACCTTGTTGGTTTAATTACACTTAAGTTCAGTGCAAGAAACACATTGTATCGAGATTGCCTTATTTTTGTTCACGAGAAACAAATTGTTCTGAAGGGTAAAATGGAAAGTGAGCAGGTTTCCCTTTCTATGTCCACCTTAAAATATTTTTGTCCCCTACACAATCTGCCACACAATTTACAATAAAAAAAAAAAAAAAAAATATATATATA
>JAODUE010008246.1:0-27500 GCA_027564755.1 Amblyopsis hoosieri
ATCAGGTGTGCTGGAGCAGGGAGACATCTAAAACATGCAGGGCTGCGGCTCTCCAGGACCAGGGTTCCCTACCCCTGATCTACACTGTACTTTATTTAGATTTACATAATTTATCTTAACAAACATTTAAGGATTTCTTTTTCTACTATAGAATATAGAATAGAGAGCTTCTGTTAGTGGAAGTGCTAAGGGGCTGCTGAACAGCTGGGTTTATATGTGGGTCCTCTTGCAGAAGATAACCTCATGACTCTGCTGTCCTGCATGCGCTGACCATTCCGATGAGTCGGGATTGGGCTGAGCGTCGTCTCGCGTCCTCGTAGCAAGGAGGTAAATCAATGTGCTCTCGTTGGGGCCTGGGTCCTGACCATTGCTTGGAGGCAGGATCTTTACTGCCTTGTAGGCCAACTAGTGTCTTTAATTGTGATGGAGAGCCAGCGATGTAAGGAAAGGACATTTAAATAAAGTTGCTATATGCCCTGCCACAGGTCAGACAAGGTCACACATTTTGGAAGAAACTGAGCTACAGGACAACACAGGTCATATCATGAATACTGTATATAGTTATCAACGAGTATACTGTTTAGACAATATTACAGCAGCTACATATCTTCAGAGTTTATCAGTGTTAACATATATACTTCCAGACTGATTCTATAACAAACCCAGTGATGTACAAACTCAGTGTATATTGTATTGCAGATTTACACAAACGCACACACACGCACACAGCTTTGAACCTCCAAAATGTCAGAAAGCACATTGATTAATTGGCCAGGCTAACAGAATGGCATATACACGGCCCGTATAAAGATATATCTATGGAATGCCAGGTTCAATATACAAGGCATTCACTCCTAGATGGAGCTTTTCCTGTGTCCACATCACTCTCAGCGGTTGATATGTCATGGGTGAGCAAGTGTTTACAGTTGTTTTTAACGTGAATTAAAAACAACAACAACAACACAAACAAACACTTGTGAAATATACTGTAACATGCCTTGCAGTGCCTTGCCCTGTTCTAACTGCAAATCTCTGGTCTAATGTGTTTACAAAAACACAAATCTCACAAATATAAAATGCAAAACAACAGTAAGAACGAAACGGTTTTGAGTCCCTGTGAAAAGATCTTGGCAGTCACGCAGCGCCACACCGACAGCCGTTCGCAAAGGGAGAGGTTTTGGCATGACTCCTGGTGTGCTGAGGGAGCACTGTGAAGCCAAACAGTAAACTAGTTAGGAAGTTCACGACTGTCTCAGATGATTGAGAATGATACACAGCTTTTAAACTTTCCTGCCAGCCTTCCCCTGGAATTAAAACTAGAGATCGTTGTAAATGATGATAGTGGTGTTATCATGTAGCCATGTGAGATCATCCTGATGTATCGCACACGCTTCAATGTGTTACGCTCTGTAACCTCCGTTTGTGAATACGCATGAGAATGTGTGCGTGTGTGTGTGTGTGTGTGTGTGTGTGTGCGTGTACATGTATCCCAACACTAGTCTTTCAGAAATATTCCCTGTAATGTGTAAGTAAAGTGCTTTCTTAACTACAGGCCTACAGTTCCCACTAAATAAGACATTGAGTAGTGGCTGTAGCTCAACGTGTGGCTTTGCCACAGGGATTTGACTATCATACCCTCCACCGCGTCCTGCTGAGCTGGCACAGTGACGCCGCATTAGCTTGCTCCTCTGGAGACTCGGCGTAAAGGCTGCTTGGCTGCTAGTGAAAAGCACAGCCCACATTTTATGTTAGGAAACAACTTCGCCGTGGCAATCACGGCACCTTGGACCCCCAGAGGGCCTTAATTACCTCATGTCGATCATACATATAGTTGCTTACACCATATAATCACTTGTTTAGACCAGCGGGTAGCTGGACGTGGCCCTTAGACCTGTGAATATGGGTCTAACCTACATTCATGATATCCCTCCGTTAGAAGCTTAAATCTCTGGCGCAGAAGTCTGGATGGCCCACTGCCCTTTTTCTTGACTCTCATCTGTGCCAAAGAGATGCACCACTGGCAGGATTTGCACTTTGTGGCCCCGAACTGCCAGCATCTGCATGGAGGTTTTTATTTTTGTATTTTCTTGGCCATCATGTTGGCCCTGGCTCCATCCCAGGTCTCAGTATTTGGCTCAACTGCAGCCGACGCTGCCAGTTGGTGTCGATTTCATTCTATTTTCATTTAATTCTTAGTTAAAGCACTATAGGTCTACTTTGTCCTGTATAAAATAAACTATGTTAGACTACTTATACCGTAGTACTTTTACAGAAATATCACATGAATCAATGGAGAATGCTTTCTCTTCCATGCTTGATTGCATTCTGGCCTGGAGTAGGCCTGATCATGAGCTACATCATTTTTCTGGTACGTTATTATTCTGATATGCAACTCTGACTTAGAAATGAATATTACGACTACTACAAATGTAGACATTTTAGCATTCTTTTTTAAATCCTTATTTTTGGAGAAAAAAAACATATACATTTGAAATGTCCCAAAGCCCATTTTGTGATTTCCATTTCTTATGGGATATAGAATGAACGATACGGTACACTGAGCATGTATGCCATCTCCACAGTTTTCATGGAAGCACTCAATTGAGCTGAGTGGAAATGGACAGAAAACACTATTATTCCTTTAAGCCAATTACAGTGATAAGTAGTGAAAATACAAGACAGACAGAAAATTCCAAGTCATCACCTAGATAATGCTTGAGGACTTCATCAATTTGACTGCTTCCATATCATGCCAAGCAGACAGCAAGATTAAAAAACTGTTCTCTGGGAATTCTCTGTGGTGTGTATTTCACTCTAAATCCTCCTTTGCCTTTTCAGTTCTGTCCAGAAAAATTCATAAATTCAATTGTTGCAGTCAGGAGATATGGTCAGGGTGACTTTTAAAGTAACCAACAAGTGATCAACCATTATTAACTTCCTCTCGCCTTACAGTAACCTAGCTCTGAGATCATACAGCATCTAATAGTGGAGAAAAGGTCAAACGAGGCACGATGAGAACATCAACAAAGGTAAAAAGAAAGAAATCCAGAATGTGTATACTCGTGTATATATCCTCCAAAACAGAGGGGCTACATGGGTATCTGGGCCCAAGGCATAGAGGTGAATGAGGGGATACATGGGTATCTGGGCCCAAGGCAAAGAGGTGAATGAAGGGAAACATGGGTATCTGGGCCCAAGGCAAAGAGGTGAATGAAGGGAAACATGGGTATCTGGGCCCAAGACAAAGAGGTGAATGAGGGGATACATGGGTATCTGAGCCCAAGGCAAAGAGGTGAATGAAGGGAAACATGGGTATCTGGGCCCAAGGCATAGAGGTGAATGAGGGGATACATGGGTATCTGGGCCAAGACATAGAGGTGAATGAGGCCCTTCACAGCCCCCTTCTTACTTCCGCAACCAGAAACAACAACACTACATTACAAGTCACTACAGTGCAACAACTTATTGTAGCATTTGGTCTTAATACAAATGCTATAAGATATGTATGAAGCTGTGCAAATACATCTGTTGGCCGAAGTGCAGAGTGGCCTTCTAATGCTGTTGCTATGGAGGTGTTATAGGTGTGATCGCTGATAGTATTGCTGGACCGTCCGAGTGTTAGATTGCATGGATGAGGTAAATAGACAATAGAACTGCTGGAGAGACAAATATTACATTACATAATAATGACCATAATTATTTACTTTGTGTTTATGTGCAGACTACAATATTATTGCAATTACAGTATATTGTAGGGAGCAATCCATGAAAATATCAATATTATTAGGTTTTGAACTCAGCATAGTTTGTGCTTAGGCTCCAGAAGTTCTCAAGTTCTCAGAAGAACAATCTTCATAGAGGCCTATTACTGTGCTACTGTGCTTTAGAAAATGGCAAAACAATCTGCGAGAGGCCTCCACTGCATTCATTTAAATTAACAATATAACAAACAAATATATATTTATATAGCATACCCTAAAGCTATAGCAATAATTCAGCAGCTTCTCAAACATCACTATCCTGCTTCCTCTCGGCTTTGTATTTTCTCACTACTAGATGGGTGTGTCCTCTTCATATTGGAATTGCCATGCCCACGTGTCTATCACAACAGCGAACTCGCTCCTCCTCAAACGGGGTGCAGTGCCTACAAACATCTGCTCGGGCACCTCTTTCGCGGCGGAACAAATACACATTAATTGGATTTAGGGATCAGCGCCATCATTTACGCAGTTCATTCCAACTGCCTAACATTAGCCACATCAGGCTAGGTGGGGTGGGGGGTTTGAATGTGTCGTTGCAGTACTGTGCATTGCTGCCAATAAAAGGGCGTTCTCAGTTGGGTCATTGTTGTATGAACTGTAATGGCCGTCGTAAAGCCCCTTCCAGCTCGGGGCCACATTGCCTGGTTTGTCTCCCATATTATGCCTCTGAGTATATACACAGTATTTTATACTTTAGCATTAAGGTACACAAGAAACTACTACGCCTCATGGTTCTTGCAATAGCTTGCAATAATGTTTACCAACCAAGACTCTGTCACCCCATGTCCACGCTGCTTTAACTGCTCCAGATCTCTTGTCAGGTCTGTCTAGCCAGACACCCCCACATGCAATCACACACTAATAAACCATTAGCTAGGGTCAGGAATAACGCTTACTTGCAGGCTTGAAAGAAATAATTAAAATCAAAAAAAGGGAAAAGGATTTTCCGTCAGCATTCTATGCGCTCTGCTTGTCAGATGCTTTTATGTGTGATGCTCTTTTGTGTCCAGATATGAACAGAACAACAATAAAAGCAACCCATGGTCCAATCAAAAACCTTTTTAGTGAAGGTGTTTTGGTGAGTAATCCAATGTCCGTGTACCAGGAATCAGTTTATTTTGTCAAAGTTGTTAACACCAATTAGGTTAGACAGAAAGAAGAACCTCACATTTATACAGCCGATATACAGTATACGTAATGGAACACTATAGGACATGGCACCTTGCAGTATAATGCTCTACAAACATTTATTGAATGACAGTGTGGTACTGTCTTGGTATCTGCTAGGGTCTTCATCTGATTAAATCAAGTAATCCAATGATTGCATAGCTGCAGTACCAGTAATCGGTGGATTTTGTCAAAATTGTTTAAACTGCATTCCATCTGCAATTCATCTGTGAATCTTGTAAAAAATAAAAGGTAGTGAAAAAATAAAAATAAATAGAGCTAAATGAAGAACATAATAACATCAATTCAATGATTTAGTCCCTCTAACGTCCCGCTATGTAATTTTTTCATACATTATATATATTTATCCTATATGTACATTTTGGAATCATTGGACATCACAATGTGTAGGAAAGAGAAAGAAGACACAGAGAAGACCAAGCCTGATGTAATCCCACAAAGCCACTTGCATACAGTAAAGCAGAACCAGAAAGCCCCTTCATTGCCAGTGTCGTCAGAATTATTTATGTCTGTGGGGCTGAACCACATATGCCCAGGTTTTGCACAGAAGGGTATGATTAATGGTTCAGGGACAGCTTGTTTGTGGTGGTTTTTCACTTTCAAACAGAAAAACATCAGGAAAAGTAACATTGATATCATCCACAATGTCTGGATGATGAAAAGGCCTGGCCACAACATACTGTACTGCTTTCTCACTATTTTCAGTAAAATGCAAAACATGTTGATGCCAGTTAGTGTGAAAGGCACAGATTTTACCATTGTAAAAATATGACTGAAGCTTTTGAACTTGCCACATGTGTTCAAATACCGGTGCCGCCTTTTCATTGAAATGTAACTCAGCTGATATAATTAAAGTTTGATTTCTATGAGCTCTATGAGCCTGCATAGGGATTTTATAAATAACTTATAAGCCTTTAAAGAGCAAAGCAAATACACATCTACTCACAGTCTGCAGCCACTCTGTAAATGGGAACACAAACATGGTGGTGTAGACCACAACACACCACACAACACTATCCCAGTCTTGGCAATGCGTGTCTGATATGGAAGGCAGATATTCTGAGGGAGCACCCTACAGCATTGAAGGGAGAGGTGTATTTGTTTTGATGTGTTCAAATATCTTTCCCCATAATCCCTGCCTATAACTTTTAGGAATCTATTGCATTCATGTAAATGTAGTCAACTAAGAGTATCTTGGAAGTTACTATTATGTGAGAAAGGGATAGATAAGGGTTGCTTGACATGCTTACCTCATTTTAAAGATGCGACCCAAAACCCCAAATATCCTACCCAGGTCACTGTTTATGTCACTGTTGATATCCGTGAACACAAATACAAACTGCCAAACATGGCAGTATAGGGTGAGGGCTAGAGAAGATGTGGTGCCCTGAGAGCAGGGCACCACAGGGAGAGAGATTACCTCCAAACGTAAACTAAAGGATCTCTACAGTAAACAATTCGTTATGGACAGACATATGAGTGAGGTGTGAAGCATGCTCAGACCTAAGTATAACTTCCAAAAATTGTTATTCAATTAAATGAGTACACAGTTTAATTCCATGTTCTACTTTAGGTTCTGGACTATTCTACAATAGAGATGTCCAATAAGCAGTAACAGGGGGTTTATGTAGTGTACAGTAGCTTGGAGAGTGGCTTGTATACTGCCTTGTAGTGTGTAGTTCCAAGCACACACTAACTGTGAACAGGATGGACTTTGTTTAATCCACTGTGAGACATTGCATCACTCAGGCTCTGGCACGCCTGACTTAAGTGTGTCTAAAAATGGAAAGACTCAAACAAAAGGTAGGCTAGGGGTCACCAAAAGAACACATACAAATTTGAAGATCATGTGTTTTTGTGTCATCACAGGCTAAGAGAAAACAAGCAACCGTTGATATGATACAATGTAGGGTTTTTCTTATAGGAAAATCCTAAACATTATTATACTCTTATGTAGGCTAAACAATATTGCTGTGCCTAAATATCTATTTCTCTGGTGGAAAGACTTTCCTTTTCAAACACTTAAAAGCCTTGCAATAACACAGTGTCGGAAAAACAGACGGCAGTAAATTGGATGAGGAGGAATGTGACTCAAGATGTGAAGGATGTATGCAGTATATCATCAACACATTCAACAGAAACATGTCTTAATCAAAACTGTCATTACGGTTAAAGCTTTCTAGCAGTTATACCCATTTATGTGCCTTTCTTTTTTAAACTAAAGTGTAACAAAGGGGCTATTGCCATTCTGTCACTCGCCTGTTTATCCTTTTTTATTTGCATATACAGTTTGATGTATATCAAGTCGCAGGAAAATAGACTAAACTGAGTAATTTTCCAGTAGAATTTGCACCCAGTCATCTTCCAAACATTCCCCCCACATTGCTTGATTTAATATGCAAAAATGTGTGTTGTTCCAGATAACTCAAAGGCTCATTGCATGAATAATCCAATATTTCATTTCAACAACATTCCATACGACAAGATTACATGATATTACTTGAAAGCCTCCTTCTGAATTCTCCCAGGAGGCGAAATACACTTGAAGTACTGTGGGAGCAAAACAGGGCTACATTATTTTAGAGAGGTTAATGAAAAATGACAAAGATGTGCTCAGCGTACATTCCCTTGATAAACGTACAACCTCGTCCAAATGGCATCTAGTTCCCACAAGAAGTTCAATAGAAATAATAGGTGTAGGAATTCTACTGGGGATTAGGCAAAGATGAAAGACAAGCAGAACCCATGGATATCACTATGAAACATAACTTAAAATTGAAATGTTGAGCAATGTTCAAGATGCAGTGAGTGTGGGCGACTCATCTCAGCCAATACTGTATAACAAATTACAAATCCTGACCTACCCCACAACTATGACTAATGTCTATTTATAGTTATTTGGACCAAATATGGAATGCTATTGAACGCTATATACCTTAAGAACTTAGAATGATTTGCTTTTTATCTTGTTTTATTTTTGTATTGCAGTTTTATTGTTATTTTATACTGTTTCATTTGTTTGTCTACTTTATGTTTAATTGTTTTGGTTCTTTGCAGCACTTGTTTATATGTTTTATTATTATTTTAATACATATTTGTTTAGCTCATTCTGAGTAGTTATTTATTTTATTAACATAACCAAAATAGTATAATTTACTATAGCTACTGTATAGTGTCTTTATTAAATTAAAGGATGTGGTAGTATTTGAATATACATTGTTAAAAATTGGATTATGGATTTTCTCCTCTTATTATTAATCAGTGTGTTCTTGTATATTCTTTACTAAACCAAAACTAACTAAGGGCCGGAGCATGTGAATTAAAGTAAGAGTCAATTATCATGGAGAGATTGTAAGTATCTAAGTAGGTAAGAAGTATTTAAATTTGATCAAAACAAAAACACCTCTCCCTTCATTGCCATATCGTATATGGTGCTCTCTCAGAAACCCTGAAAAAAAAAAAAGAAAAAAAAAAAAAAAAGAAACCCTGCCCCCCAGATTGGACACAGATTGCCAAAACTGGGATTATGTTGTGTGTTAAACCACCTTGTTTGTGTTCACATTTACAGAGCCAGGGCTTTTTAGAAACCCCTGAATGTTTTTTTCAGTGTGCCCACAACACGTACGAATAATAGGCCATGAGGAAATATTTGCTGAATTACATGAAGTGTATTACTGACTTCACTTTTAAGATGAGCAATAGCCCAATGCTGCAACTTGTCAAACTTGTTAATATAAACATATTTCTACTATAGACGTGTACTACTATAGAAGAGTTTCTTACCATCAAACACTTAGTGATACAACAGTAAACAGTAAACAGTCAACAGTCAACGGTGAAAAGTGTTAAAGGAAACAGTAACTGAATGAGCCCTCATGATGTACAGTTACAGTACATTTTAACTCAATCAGCACTACCCAGTGTAAGTGGTGGTTAAACATAGAACTAAATGCTATTTGGGACACAAAACAATTCACCATTTAATTTCACTGGAAAGGTCCTCTTTAATATATGATTGCGTCAGTCATATTAAGCATGTTTTATGTGCTTAAATGAGTTTGAATATAGAAACATAATCTTCGAATTATATTAAAATTCCCTCCATGTTCAAGCAAGAGTCAGGAAATTGGCAGTGGCAGATGAATCTTGTGTTTAGTTCAGTTGGTTTGAAATGCCCATTATGTGTTTGGCTAGCATTAGTTCATTAGCTATTGGCTGGCACACTTCAGGTACACCAGGTGCAGATCTTTAAACAGAAAGTTGCTCAATGCAAAATGGTAAACTTTCATTACCAGAATGCAACATTTACTTTTGCATATTAGCAGCATGCAATTTGCACTGAATAAGTATACAGATTATTCTGTTTTGTATTCTGCTCTATAAAAAAAAAATACACCATGAATATTATTGTTATTATAAAGTATATCATAAGAAAAGCAGAGACTTTGTTTTGCTATAATGACCCTCCACTATATACTGTGTACCTTGCAATGGACAACATCTCATATTATCTGTCTTTATTGTAGAGCGATAATGAGTTGACTGGTGACGTCTATATTTTTTATACTGTAGCTTGGTGTAACGTCCAGGGCCACTCTTCCCCACTATCATTATCGAGGCCGGCGTTCACTTCCCCAGCGCTCCTTGTCTATATATATATGACAAATCAGTGTGTGATTTGCCGACAGGCAACGCAATGGTCTAGCACTCACTGGATCGGTTTGCAGCCGAGTGTGAAGCGGCTGGGATGAGGATTAGCACCGCTAAATCTGAGGCCATGGTTCTCAGCAGGAAACCGATGGAGTGCTTACTCCAGGTAGGGAATGAATCCTCCATACCCAAATTGAAGGAGTTTAAGTACCTCGGGGTCTTGTTCGCGAGTGAGGGGACTATGGAGCTGGAGATTGGCCAGAGAATCGGAGCAGCGGGAGCGGTATTGCAATCGCTTTACCGCACCATTGTGACGAAGAGAGCTGAGCCGGCTGGTGAAGCTTTAGATCTTCCTTTGCGTCGAAAGGAGCCAGTTGAGGTGGTACGGGCATCTGGTAAGGATGCCCCCTGGGTGCCTCCCTTTGGAGGCGTTCCAGGCTTGTCCAGTTTGGAGGAGGCCTCTTGGAAGACCCAAGACTAGATAGAGATTATATTATTAGATTATTATTATCCCAAGCCACATAGGCCTGGGAACGCCTCGGGATAACCCAGTCAGAACTGGCTAATGTAGCTCGGGAAAGGGAAGTTTGGGGTCCCCTGCTGGAGATGCTGCCCCTGCGACCCGACGCCGGATAAAGATGGATGGACGGATGGACTTGCCTGTTTAAAAGTTGAACAAAATACATATGTCTAAAATTACATTTTATGGATTTCCATGGGTTTAGCGCCAATTACAACAGACACTAATTAAACACTAATCCAGAACATCTCAAGGTGGAATATAAATGTATGAGGTACGCATTTTTTTTAAATTGTTATCATGGATATAAAGATATTTTTTTGAATTATTTAGTGGAACCAAACTGGGCTATGACTTGAATGTACTGTTTGAACAGCAATTCATATATTTTTATGAATGAATAAACTAAGTCAGTGACTGTGTACTGAACCGAATAAAACAATTTAATTCAGCAAAGTGATTTCCACAGAAAGGCACCCATTCCAGGTACTTTTGCCAGCAATTAATTTGGGTGTTTGTCAATATGGTATCTAAAACCAACCTTTGGAGCTAATATTCTTGATATTTATACCCTTGCAGTGGATAATGTTCAAATATTATATTAAAAGGCTTCCGTTTCATTGTAGTTTGATATAAATACACATTTGTGTAAACCTAAGCCATAATTGATCATAAGAGCATGAACATGCAGAAAGTAACTTACTTTGAGTGTGTGCAACATGGGATTTCTTGCCTTCAATCTGGTGGGTGAATTTATTCAGCTGTTATGTTATGTTTGTTAATTTACTGTTTAATTTCTGGGTTTGTTGATATTTGGTAGACTGGTGAATTTAGAAATCTGATGGACAAATATATAAAATTAAAGTAAGGCAGAATTGCAATGCACTTTACAGTCTCTTTGCAAAGAGCACAGTACAGTTTTTTAGGGAAATCATTAATGCCACCAGAGCACAGGCAGTTCTTTAAAACATCTTCATCCCGAGCGACCCCTCCTGCAGGGTTGCCCCCACTTCACCCGGGGTTGGGGACGCCCCCCCCCCCCCCCTCCCATCTCTTGACGGAGTCTCATTTTGTGTATTACATGTCTCATGCATGATGTCATATACATCAATGAAACACAAAGCCTCTGAACTAACCATATAATCTATCTATCACTGCCCAAATTAAACTATATTTATTCAACTCCATTTTGACTGCTGGGAGCAGGAAATCGATTCTTCTTCTTTTAGATATAAATGCTGGCATACCGCTTATAGTCTTTTTTTTTTTTTGGGGGGAGGGTGGCCTGATTTTGTTCCCATGTTATTTGAGAGAAAAGCAAACCAAGAGATACTTCAGTTTCCTGACTTCCTGACGCAGTCTAAAGTCACACGTGAACGGGTCTTGTGAAGAACCCTTGTGAATGAATGACGACATTCAAGTGACATAATTCTCAGCCGTGGGAACATTCTGGTAGGAAGGACTACTAAAGACGACAGCGTGCTTTAACAATGAGTCAGGAGAAAAATGTTTTACTCTGAATGCATTTTATATTTAATCACACATAGAACACTTTTTTTTTAATTAAAATTTGCATTCGTAACAAGCAACTACATTTGTTAAATACATAGTATTATTTATTCTATGAAGAAGAAAAGACGTATCCAGGAGATAGGGATGAAGAGGTATTAATCAATAATCAATGCTGCCTTGCCTTTGCTCATACAGTAATTCATAAGTTGCTGATGCTGTATCACAGATCTGTCTTTCTCATGGAATAAATCAGAGTTCTCAAAGCTTATAAAAAATGGATAGAGTAAGAAGTGGCAGGATGATCCCTTGGGGAAATCGTTCCTTTTTACATTCACAGGAAAGACGTGGCTCTGCTCAAAAGTGTTTTGGGACAGACGACTTACAACAAGGCAGGAATCCTGACTTTTGCCACATATGCAGCTCTGCAAATGGAAAAAGGGCATTCTGAGAATTGTACTTAATGTCTTTATTAACGATTGATGTCTCTAATAACTTTTCTTTAGATGTGATAGAATAGACAGCATCATTTTTAGGATAGACATCTTGACAATAGGCCTACCGTAGCACATTTTCCCTGAAATATGGTGAAGAATTATTACTGCAATACTGTGTTAAACATGAACAGTACAATGTATGCTGTACAATAACATCCCTTTCGCTCCAAATTAATTGTAAATGCTTTTAACAGTGATTAAAAAATACTCATGTATCTAGTTTTAGAATGCCATATATTATTGCTAACATAATTGCTCTTATTCCTACTGTATATATTTAAAGGAACTGATTTCCTCCAATAAAAAATGAATTAACTAATGCAGATTTATTCAAGTGAACATTTGTTAATCTGTTATCCACGTCATTTTTGTGAACAATGTAAAGGTTTGTTGTACATCTGTGGAGGCTATTACTGTATAAGTCGGATAAAAGGGTATACCATACAGTAGTACAGTAGATTTGTTTTTACAGTTTGAAACCTGTATGGGTCCATATATTATTTCCTGGTGTCTTTTATATTTGTTGTCTCCTATCTGTGGTACACCCATCCTTTTTTTTTTTCGCTCCACCTACATCCACAAAGACAAATGGCATATACTGTATCCTCTTTCTATTTGTTTGCCTGATGACTGGGGAACCTATAGTGGGCCCTACAGTAGCTTACACCGGGCAACGTAGGTTAGATTCAGACCGACGCAGCTGTCATTTTCCTTTTCAGTTCCCATATTGTTTAAATATCAAATGCGTGGCTCTGTTGGTCTAAATCTGAGGTTTAGTCTGGCACATTGTTGGTGCATTGCTATCTTGACGCAGCAAAAAGTGATTGACCAATAAAATCCTCATCTAAAGTCAATGGTGCGGCACATTATCAATAACGCCTTTGTACTGTAGGGTGTACAAGGTGCGTAATCCTGCACTCAGCTTGTTACACACAGGAATATGCAGGAGTGCACAAACCTGCATATATAATAGCAATCTGCCACGGTGCAAGCTCTTCTGAATTTTTAATTGGAATGGGAGACTCTGATTGGTTTATTGTCTGTTACGCCTAAAACAAGTAGAGGCCAACCCTATTGAACCATGCGCCTGGCACAGCGACAAAAACTAACAACATTTTTTTTGCAGTTTGCGCCTTGCTCTTTATACCATGCGCTTGGATAGTTCAAATATGGCCCAGTATCTTTGCTGTTATTCCTGCCTTGCATGCCTTGTGTCTGCATGCCTCTAGCTGGAAGCCATACCCCTGAGTAACGACAACACGGTGAAGCGGCTCTGAATGTAATTATTTTCATGTGTGAGGGGCCGCTCCACATTTGTCTTACCCCGGCGTGACACCCCAATGTCTACCACCATCGGTAATGAGCACCAGGATATCATTATAAGTTTAAAAAAAAAAAAAGTACCTCTTACTGTCCACACAGGAACATAGACCAGGGTGACACCAGAGCGAAGAGAGTGCACCATGCAAGTGTTGGAAGAGAAAGACAATTTAAAAGGAAAGGTCATGAAATGGAATGTTTCGACTGCTGTCAAAATATGTTCAGTGATTTCCTAACACCAGCACCTTTCCTCTTAGTGAACCTTATCATTGTAATATGTCAAGCTTAAAACCACATTGTTTCTGCAGAGCAATTGTTTTTTAACAACACACTACTACTATGTTATGTTTCCATTTGCATTGCATACTATTTTATAACTGGAGCCCTATGACACGCCCCCAGAGAGGTCAAGTTTCCCTACCAGCTGCTTCAATCAGTGGAGATACCCCAGGCATGGCTCGTCAGCTCATCAACGTTCTTCAGGAAGCGAAAAGTGACCAGCGGAATGGATGAGAACAAACTGGGCGGTAAATGGCGGTACTAGGCTACTCTCTCCAAACTTCTATCCGTGATTAAGGACAGATTACCTGGTATTAGACCCTGGATTGGCTGTGTTTTTGACTGTGTATTATACTGATCTGACTTGACTGTCCCCTTTCCCTGTGTTTCACAGTGACCTCGGACTGGCCACTACCCTAAGGATTATGGATAACTGGATTGATCGCACTTAAATAAACTGCCTCGGGTGGTATTCTCCACCCTACGGAAGTGCCATACTATGTATGAGGCTCATGCTTAAATACATGTGTTATATGTACTGCAATCACCTTTATTAAAATTAGACTAACCTGTTCTGCCACACAGATGTGCTAACCACCAGCATGCAGTTTTCCACACTCATTGCTTATCACTGCACCTTTTACTATTGGAGGGTATAAACGTTGGGCTGGTGTTGTCGTCAGTTGCTGTTTGTCACCGAGTCTTTGTATGTGTTCTTGAGAGCTATGGTAAAGTCTTGTTGATTGTATCTTCTTGTTTGTTTCCTTGCTTTCCGTGATTCTTAGTAGACTTCTCCTTGGCAGGACTTACTGTCGTTGATGAAAGGCTATGGCTAAGAGAACAGCCAATTGTTTTATGCATAACCCATGGAACAATATGCTGACCCAAGCAAATATACCCACTGTTACCCCAGAGGTGTAATGCATTAGTGATCAGTGGTATACAATGCATTTGGTGTATGGACGTCTGCAGGCCGGTGGTTAAAACTTGGTGAGGATGGATGGGAGGGAAGATCACATATAGGCACAGCTACGAACGACATTTCCTTTCCTTAGGTCAATGATACATATTATTTTCAGGCATATACTGTAGCTCCATGTTTTGAGGGCAGGATGAGGTTGCCATATCAGCAAAACTTTCAGAGCACAGAGATTTGAGCCCATGTTTGTACCATTTTACAACGCTGAACTACTATAAACTCAGTGTCAGGTTTAGTACCAAGGATCCAAATGCAGAAAAACAAGTTCAATGAATACTCACTAACAACACACACTACATAAACAATTTGGGCTTCTTTGTTTGACATTCGATTTTGTTCTGCCACCTAAATACGTCCATCCATTCATCCATCCATCCTCATCCACTTATCCGAAATCGGGTCCCGGGGGCAGCAGCTCCAGCAGGAAAATGCAAATGTCCCTTTCCCGTGGAGATATAATCTCTCCACCTAGTCCTGGGTCGTTCCCGAGGCCTCCTCCCAGCTGAAAGTGCCTGGAACACCGCCCTAGGAAGGCACCCAGGGGGCATTCTTACCAGATGCCCGTACCACCTCAACTGGCTCCTTCTGATGCAAAGGAGCAGTGGCTCTACTCCAAGTTCCTAAGGGATAGCCGAGCTTCTCACCCTACACATACATGTAGCGAATTTTGTTCTCTGCATTTAACCCATCCATCAAGGGAGCAGTGGGCAGCCGCTGTGCAGTGCCCAATGCCCCTTCACTCGCGAACAAGACCCCGAGGTACTTGAACTCTTTTACTTGGGGTGAGGACTCATCCCCTCCATCCAGAAGTAGGCACTCCATGGCCTCAGATTGAGCGGTGCTAATCCTCATCCCAGCTGCTTTACACTCGGATGCGAACCGATCCAGTGAGTGCTAGAGGTCACGGACCGATGACCATCGGGACCACATCATCTGCAAAAAGCAGCGACCATGACTATGCCTTGATATATTGTCCATTAATATAACAAATAGGATTGGTGACAAAGTGCAACCCTGGCAGAGACCAACCCCTACCTGAAACGTGTCCGACTAACTGCAGAGAATCCATACACATCTCTTGCTTTGGACATACAGGGATTAGATTGCTTTAAAAGGGACCCCCTCACCCCATACTCCCGCAGCACCTCCCACAGTATCTCCCAGGGGCCGCAGTCGTACGCCTTATCCAGATCCACCAAATACATGTAGATCGGAAGGGCATACTCCCAGGCCCCCTCCAGCATCCCTGCCAGAGTAAAGAGCTGGTCCGTTGTTCCACGACTAGGACGGAAACCGCATTGTTGCTCTATAATCTGAGGTTCGACTATTGGCCGAACCCCCCTTTTAAACAGGGGAACCACCACCCCAGTCTGCAACTCCTTGGGCACTGTCCCAGATTTCCATGCAATGTTAAAGAGGTGTGTCATCCAAGACATCCCCTCCACACCCAGAGCTTTCAGCGTATCTGGACGGATCTCATAAATCCCTGGGGCTTTGCCACTGCAGAGTTGTTTGACTACCTCAGTGACTTCCACCATCAATTGACAATAATCCTCCATCATCCTCCAATTATGCCTCTTCCAAAGAGGGCGTGTTAGTTGGATTTAGGAGTTCCTCATAGTGTTCCTTCCACCACCAAATTACTCCCATCCTTACTGTACACAACATTTATGTTTCCCTGTTTCCCAAAATCTTCCTTCACCCTTTGACCCAACTCACCACCAGATGGTGATTGGTTGACAGCTCTGTCCCTCTCTTCATTCGAGTGTCCAAAACATGTGGCCTCAGATCAAATGATACAATCACAAAATCGATCATCGACCTTCGGCCTAGGGTGCTTTGGTGCCAGGTACACTAACATCCTTTTGTTCAAACATGGTGTTTGTTATAGACAGTCCATGACTAGCACAGAAGTCTAACATCAAACGGCCGCTCAGGTTTACACCTTGAGCAACACCAGAGTAGAATAAAGTTCATCCCCTATCCAGGAGTACAGTTCCAAGACTGTTGGTAGAGGTAAGCCCCACCAGATCTAAATGGTAGCGCTCCACCTCCCGCACAAATTAGATCTCCTCAGTGAAGTGACGATCCACGTCCCCAGACCTAGCCTCTGCCGCCCGGGTCTGGTCCGTCAAGGCCTCTGACCTTCGCTGCCACCCATATGGAAGCGCACTCGACCCATACGATTCCACCCACAAGTGGTGGGCCTATAGGATAAAGAGGAGGATGCCATGTTGCTTGTTTGGGCTGGGCTCCGTGGCAAACCCAGCTACCATACACTCACAAGCGATCCCTCCCTCTGGGCCTGGCTGCAGACGGGGGCCTCGGGCTTCCTTCGGGCAGGGTAACTTCTCCTCTTTCATGATTTTTCATGAAGGGTCTTTTGAATCATTTTTGGTCTGGCCCCTCCCCTGTGACCACTTTGTCTTGGGAGACTGCACCAGGAGAACACGGAGAGGCCATCTATATATAGCAGGTTTGTATTTAGTTTCTAAAAAGACCCTTTTAACACAAGTGTTTTATTTGTGGATTTTGTCCAGTATCTAGACAAAACTAGTGAAGCAGCCATTATTACATTGTCAATGCAGATGAAACCATATAATGTTACTAGGTCCATTATCAGCAACAATATAAAGGGCATCAACAAGCTAATTCCATTTTAGCATTTGTCATGTTTTTTAATTCCAACTGTATTTAGACAATAATCTTTGCCAACATCATTTGTGTTTTTACAGAATTGTTAAGACTAACAAGCTAAGTAAATAGATCATCTTGATGCAATGCAATGAACTGTTGATGAGGCAGAGAGCAGAGAACAATTACATCAACCCAGAAAGCAGACATACAGTATTTCAGGCTCTGGCGCACTGAATAATTTGAATGTGAACAGGAACAGCTTCTGCCCAGTCTGCTCATCAGGGACCCAGCCAAGCATTTACAAACTCTCTTGTGATTGCTAAATTCAAAAAGAGGTCACTTCAATCAGAGTAAAATCAACCTCATTGTTGCGCTGCAAATTACCAGACATCAAAGAACCACCTCAGATGTTCCAAAACTTTTCTGCTTGGGGAGAGTAGTGCTTAAAAACTGTTTGCACAAAGAGGTTTATCCTTAGGGTTTGTTTGCAACTTCCTGTAACATTTTTACATTACATTACTAATGTACAATATCACTGAAAACCATTTGTTGTTATGGGCACATAATTACTACAGATTATATGATGATAATACAGTACAATACAGCTTTGCACAGAGCAGGATATATGCTTCTCTACCTTCAGTGAAAGGCCTAAAATAACTTTCCCCTCTCTGTTGTCTTTACCATCTGGCTTAGAGGCTCTCTCTAATCTGTCAGTGAAGCCCTGCAATTTCCATAATTAAATGCCACTGATTCAAACATTTTGCTGCCTGAAGGTAGTTGACAAATGGATTAGTGCTTTATGTTCAGGATTAAAGTGTGATTTTCTTTTTCTTGCATTATCCGGTTTATGTTTTGTTTGTCATCCACCCTACCACCTCACAAAGATTGGTAAATTATTCTGAAATTAAATATTGATGACCATTTCTTTGTATGCCTTACTCTGCCCTCTGTTTTGAAATGAAAGGTGAGAGTTGGCTCACTGCCGCTTAGTCACTAATGGCTCTGGACAGCTATCTTCCGCCCGCGCTCTGTAGCAGGTGAGAAGCCATGTTAAAAAGCCCATTATGCTAATGTTAATTCTGTCGGGGGAGGGTGGGAAGACCGCCCCAATGCTTCTTGTCTCCATCATTAGCAATGGCATATAGGGAGGGGACGGTGAAGCTCTGCTGCAACGCAAGCCTTTCTATAGCAGCCTTTCTTAAACTATGGGTTTATGGGTCGCGGATGCGTTAATGGTGGGTCGCAACATAACGTGTATAGTTATTTAACACTGGAATGTATTAGTCAGTGCGCACCATAGAACAGTGGATATAAGAACGGTGCGTTCTGTGTCCAGCACTGCTTACTACGCGATTATGCAAGAGCTGTGGAAGCCTGCAAAACATGCATGCCTTTTGTCTGAAAATCAGTCCGCGAGTCAACCAGCCGGTCATTCACGCGCACACTCATCAAACAATGCTGGTCGCTCTGCTGAAAAAGCTCAACTGGCAGTGATACGAAGCATTTTTGGAAGAGCAGCATTTTTGGTTGTTATGAAACAGAACCTTCGTGGGAATTCATATGTTGCAAATAGACATGCTAGTTTGTGTTAACAAATTATTTCATTTGTAATATTCTATACATTATTTTTCGTGTTAGTATTGTTGTGGTAGTCCGGGGATATCATCTGACTATCAACTTCTCCATTGTTGCTGTAGTTGTGTGCAAGAAGTAGGATGTGATTGTTGCTCGTAGTATTTATCCCGCCCCTTCACCGCTGCGATTGGCCAGCCGGGAAAACCGTGACAGTGATGTGCGCGGCGTTTCACCAAAGTTGAAACATTTTCTACTTGAAAAAACGCTCAACGTGAAATAAACGCCCAGCGCCCGGCGTTCGGCATGGAAAAAAACGCTAAGCGCCACGCCAAACTGCTGGCGTTTTTAAAAGCGTGGAAAAACGCGACGCTCCCATTGGAATCAATTGAAAGATAACGCTGCAAACATCTTATAAAATTGAAAGAACCATTAAATGCTTTGTTTTAGGCATAATGATACATACATGTTTGTGATGTAATCCTTCAGGTCAGACTGAAAATTTGTCATTGTACCGGAAATAGTTCAAACCACATCTGTTCAACAGTAATTCAATTTCTACATACTCAAATAAAAGTAAAAGCAACATTGTTAGATTATTTCATTATTGATTATTTCAGGCATTACAAATATCCACTGTCATAAGAAAATGTGTAGAAAGGAGAAAATTCTCCACCCCATGGTAACAAGGCTGTAAGCAGAGAAAACTAAAATTAATCCAATTTAGTGCTCTGCTGAAAGTGAATGTTTGTATGAGCTTGGATCACTGGCAATCTGAGGATTTACTATTTGGGTACTGTAATGAAAAAGTTTAAGAACCCCTGTTCTAGGCTAGTCTATCATTGACAACGCTTACAGTAATTTCGAGCCCTGGTTAAATTAGTCTCATTTGGACTCGGTCTTGACTTGGACTCGAATGTCTTTGGACTCGGTCTTGACGGACTCGAGTAGTCTGGTCTTGGACTTGTCTTGGACTAGACAAAGGTGGTCTTTGCCCTGGCCCACAAAACATTTGTTTTGGTCTGAGGTGCTCTAGTCCGCCTACAATTTTGTGTTCAAAAAGGGTTTAAAACTTTAGTGTTCACCGGTCAAAGTTGACCCATGTTTGAATTAAGTAGCAAGTACTAGAAAAATACACAAATGATTTGCGCGCGCGTGTGTTTTCCTATAAATCACATAATCTACTCTGTGCTATGTCGGACCTCCCACCTTGTTAAGCCCTAAGGCCGGGGGTCTCCCGACTGTCTCGGGTGGTGTTGAAATGACACACAACGCACACTTTCCCCTAGACCCCAAGCTAACCACGACCAGACACTCTCAGGCAGGAGTGTTTTTATAGCAAAGGGAGGGACAAGGGGGTTTCACACTGCGGGGGTAAATTATGGTTCTGTTACAGGCGCAGACAACCCCCACGACATTCCTACTTTTCCTTGACTGCGTTTCCTCTGCAGTCGCCCGGGGCACGGAGACGTATGATGTGCCTGACCGGCCCTCTGAGCGGCTGTAGCGTCGCCGCGTGGCTTCACGTAAAGGCGTTAAAGGGCCGCTCCTCGACTTGTGCCCGGAAATACTGCGGAGCGGCTGAAGCCGGCTTTACACAAATGTCGTTGTTTGTCGCGTGACTAGTACGACCGTCCAAACGGTGTCAAGGTATCAGTCATGGCAAGCATCATATTTAAACGCATCTCTTTCTTTTACCTCCCTCTACTCCTCTACCTTCTCCTCCTCAATTCCTCCATCTCCTTATTCTCCCCATCCTCCCTCCAGTGCGCTCCTGTCCGGCCCTTTCGCGGCCCCAGCACGGCCACCTGAGGTGCAGCAAGGGTGGCGCCCCCTACAGGGCTCACTGTGAGGCGGGCTGCGACCGCGGCTACCGGCTGGAGGGGCCGCCCAGGCTGATCTGCCAGGCCGGCAGCTCCCAGTGGAGTGGACCCCAACCTCGGTGTGTGGGTAAGCCTCCAGGACAGACCCCCTCCCCCCTTTCTCGTTCCCTCTCATGCTGCGTTCGCATGGAAGACCACAGACGGCAGAGCGGATGTTTTGGGATGATTTTTATGAATCATATACTGCAGGCTATGTCTCAAAATATGTTATTGAAAATGAGGACTACAACACAATATGGCCATAATCAATTAAGACACTGATGAAACCTACAGTATTAGAGAGTGATAACTTGTTAAAGCCTTTAACGCATCTCTTAACAATAGCAGTAGTATGTAGCATATGTTGTATTTTGAAGCAAGCAGCACAGTTAGCTTCTTCCGGCAATGAAAATCAGTTGTCGGGGACTGAGTCTGACTACAGCCTAGCCTAGCTTACATGTCTCACACAATCAAGTAATTCCTTTATCCCCCTGAAACCTTCGCCGGTGTGTAAATTCACAAAATATTACGTTTAAGGGCTTAAACTTTTATTTAAAAATGTTTATTTTTTCCAAAAATTTATGTTGAAAAAAATCTAAATTGTAATTTTGTTCTAAAAACGCCCATGCTAGAGAATGTGTCTAGTCAAAGCTTTATCATTTTTAATGTAGGCCTAATGTTTTCATTGAATTATTTAACTTATAGCTCAATATTGATTCATCTCAATTGATAATTTATCGTAGAACACAGATTACAGAGAATACAGAAGGCAGAAAACAGAATGCCTGTTACGTTATTTATATACAAAATCGCATCCTTTCACAGGAAGATAAGCCCCCCCCACGCACACACACACACACACACACACACACACACACAAAGGCACAGCAGTTTAACATGTGGTGTGGATTTTCCCAAGAAAAAGACAACGTACATCTGCTTTTGTCAAAACAAAAGAATCTCGCACTGAGACACGCACGCACACACACGCACACACGCACGCATGCACACACACACACACACACACAGAGACAATTGTCCAAACATTTTAATGCTGATATTTAGATTTATATCGTTCCGGCCATAGAGATCTCTACGCGAGTCTCTGGCGCTGTTATTTTGGAGGGTCACGACCTGAAAAGTTTGAGAACCCCTGGTAGGCCACCGCAAGAGGATGTGAAGGGTTCCTGTTCTTTTTTCTGTGTTGATTTAGACACAGTTGACTTGGTCTCGCACCAATGAGGGACTATAAACCCCATTGTGATGCTCAGTATACTTAATCATTTGGGACAATATTCTTTCCTGTTCTGATTTCAGGTAACTGAAAATGTCTCCACTGCTGGAGAGCATAATGGACCCAAAAGTTAGAAATAGCTAAAAAAACAACAAAAGTTTTACTTTTTTTAACATCTTTACCATCGATTTGTTTTCAACCAAATTCATTTATTCTTAATTCAACTCTGCAATACAATAGGGTACGAGAAGGAGTGAATTTGGATAGTTTTCTGCAAATTTGACCTGCAGTGTAACCGGTCAAACGTGTTCCCCCAGAGGTGCGCTGCCCGCCCATGGCGAAACTACAAGATGTCCTGCTATCGCCCCCTTCCTGTGGGAAGAGGGAAATGTCACCTGGGAATGTGTGCCTGCTCACCTGTCGCCAGGGTTACAGTCTTCAAGGAGACAGGAGGGCGGTGTGTCTTGCTACTGGGGAATGGAGCACCAACGTCTATAAGGTCACCTGCACAGGTACCCCTTCCCAACACACACACACACACACACAAACACACACACACGCACATACTGTATACCAAGGTCAAAGTTCAGGTACTGGACCTGGTAGGTTGTTCTGCTACATCCGGCACCCTACTGTACTGAAAAAGGAGTTTTCTGTCAGATGATAGCTATCGTTATCAAAGACAATTCCTGCCAGCAAGAATAATGTGAGACAAGAAAAATATACAGACGGGGAGAGAGAGAGAGAGAGACAGAGAAATAGAGGGGGAGAAATTACTCGGAGAAGAATATTTTCCATTCCGTATCCCCCTCCCCCTTTGTGAACTGTGGGAAACAGTCAGCCAGCTGAAACAGGGCCTTCGGTCGCTAACTCAAACCATGTCGGAGCTCTGTCCGATGGGCCACGCTACAGCTCTCATGCAGGTATAGTAGCGACAGTTGGCCAACCGCT
Source organism: Amblyopsis hoosieri (assembly GCA_027564755.1). Classification (NCBI taxonomy): domain Eukaryota; kingdom Metazoa; phylum Chordata; class Actinopteri; order Percopsiformes; family Amblyopsidae; genus Amblyopsis; species Amblyopsis hoosieri. The sequence continues at coordinate 22,963 of JAODUE010008246.1, forward strand.
ATATAGCCTGGCTTCCTGGCCCGTGCTAGTTAGCTAACGGCAATGTCGCGGCAGGAGTCCGGTGTCGTAAAGGTGACAACTGGTGGGGAGAGGGATGAGAGATGAAAGAAGATGAGTCATTTTGTAGTTTTTTGTTTTATTTTTGCAGGCAACATACAGACAGAGAGAGAGAGAGAGAGAGAGAGAGAGAGACAGACAGACAGACAGATGCAAATTTATACAGTAGTGCAGGAAAATCGTTACTGTCTGAGAGAGAAAGAAGAAAACTATTTATGGAATGCTGCTTGATTGCTACTCCTTGAAGGCATTTTAACGAGATGGAGTGAGAAGGGCAGGCCAAGACACCGGGGAAGCAAACAGCTTGCACTGTTCCTATAAAACGTTACAGAGCACTTGTGCCCTTGTGCTTGGCTGATGACAGCAACAGGGAAGTATTCCCACCGCAGTTTGAAGAGAATGTTCCGGTGTGTTTGTGTTTAGCAGAGATGCACGCTTCAGCGAGCACATCATTTATCCTCTCTCCCACGTTAGTGGTCGGACAAGGGGAGAATCGCAGGTCTCGCGCTGCTAAAACTAGCAGTGCTGGTCCGCATGCAGTAGGCCTAATGCCTTTTTTATAAATAGCAGAACATAATTATGGTTGAGGACCATTTACTATCTACTTAGCGGTGCCAAACCTTAATTTTCTTCAAACACACAAATCAGATTTTTTCTTAAAAACACATAAAATAACATGAATTATCTTAATTAAGTAGTTTATATGTGAGTGATGCTGTAGCAAAACACCACCGTTCCGTTTCATTGTTGGTATCATTATTCCCGGGACAGTCCAAAGTCCAAAGATTGCCACGGTGACCTTGAAACACTTTCCAGCAGAACAAACAAGGGTGAACTCGGACTCTGACATCATCCCGCGTCGACTCTACAGCTGCCATGTGTAATTCCCTAATAAGTCTCTCTACCAATCCCGCACGGCTGGTCGTTAGGACTGGAGATGGTTCTGGACGATACCTCATGACAGTGACACAACGCACATCTCCATGTTATCCATGTGTCATCTTTAACCTTTGCTCTCCACTGATGTTGAAGTACCATAATACAAGTCAGACCTTATCCACCCATTTGGCAATCCCTTATTAATTTCATGGTTTAATGGCCGTCTAGATCATCGAGCTTGCTATAAATGACGTAACCCAAATTATTAAAGCAGTAGCCTATCCAGTTAAATCATTTATCGTATAGAGCAGATTTTAAATCTGTGAATTGTGCCTTGTGTAAGAATTACCCAATTTCTATATGGTTGAGACAAATCATGTTGAGTTACAATCAGACTCTGACCTGTTCTGCTTGGGTCAAAGGTCAGATTATTTCACAGCTCCCTCCCGACATTATCTATGATAACAAAGAGCTGGCCAGAGTCAATATTAACGCAAGGAATATTGTCAAGTAAATTGATGTATATATTGCGTATTGAAGTAATACAAAAATGCTGTTTCATAATTCCGCTTAATGAAAACCTTTCCTTTCACATTGTCATAATTTTTTATAATCTCGTGTCTATAGGGGTAGACATTCACAGAATGACGTGGAACAGTGTTTGATTCCCTGGAAAGAATAGGCCGAAAATAAACGGGGCCACACACCAACATACCTGTGCACATGCACAGCTGTTTGGTTTTGAATTAATCACTTACCACTCACTTGCTGTAGGCGGCGCCAACGTGACCTAAACTGGAAAGACAGTTGTCTGTCAGCTGACAATCCGTTTTCCTAATTCTTCTCAAATGTATTTCTCTCTCTCTCTCTCTCTCTCGCTATCTCTCTCTCTCTCTCTCTCTCTCTCTCTCTAAGACACTGAGCCTCCGAGGATCCAGTGCCCGCGGGACGTCGTCGCGGAAACAGACGAGCGGAGGGTCACCGGCAACGTCAGCTGGGACATCCCCAGCGCCACAGACAACTCCCGGGACGAGGTGAGAGAGCAGGGGTCAGCCGCCCACTTTAATACGTCGACAGTACGACCCATTTCTACAAGACCTATGTGGTCCCTTCCCAAGGTCTCCTCTACTGGTTTTTGTACCTACGTGGTTTTAAAGGAGGTTTTCCCTTGCCCAGTGGGAGGGGGTCTAAATAAGGTCATGTGATTCATGTGATTGCGGGCCGTATGCAGTAGGTAAACTTCTCAGTGTCTTACATGCAAAGCTACTGGCAGACAGACAGGCTAGCATGTTAGCTAGCTACTTCTTTCATTCATCAAGCCAGGAGATATTCCCATAGCAGTTGATGTTAATCTATGAACCGCCATCTCCCACCTACCCCCCCCCTTTCCCCCAGGTGGTGGTTCAGGTCAAACCTGTCCACAGACCCCCTCAGCTCTTCCCCATCGGCACGGAGACCATCGCCTACATCGCCACGGACAGCTCCGGGAACCAGGCCAACTGCACGTTCACCGTCACGGTTCTGGGTGAGCACAGCGATCAGGAGGAAGGTGTTGGGGGAAGGGGGGTCAGGTGAAACACATCAGACATGATTAGGACACAGGTGGAACTAACTAGACCAGGAAACAGGGCAGGCAGAGACCAGGAACAGGCCGGGAACACAAGGTAAACAGACTGTGGGACAGACAGGGAATAGGACATGACAATGCCTTGGGTCGAGGGTGTGTGTGTGTGTGTGCGTGTGTGTGTGTGTTGAGTGACACTTGGAGAAGGTAACTTCCATTGGCATATGTTTAAGTGAATGTGAAAATAAATGTGGAGGCTTGCTCTACGAAGTTTGGATTGTTGGGTTTTTCTAGGTCGCAATTGCGGGTCAAATCCGTTGGGTGGTCATTTTGAAAGACCAGTGAAAGCTACAACAATGTATGGAAAGCCAAATGGGCCATGAACCCCTACAGACTGTAGTCCGCCATGTGTTCAATACATCACACACGGCATTGTGCTTGGTTAGCTAAACTAATGCTTGCTAACGTTTCTCCACACCCAGGGTTTCACAGCGGCATTGGTGCACCATCCAAGGTGTTGTGTGATGCACGGGTGCGATTTTGTGTGTGTGCGTTTGTTTATTTACCTCGAGCCTCCCGGCGTCACCCCTCGCGCTATCATTAGCGCATTACGAGGAGTGAACGGGGGGCTATAGGCATCACGTCCAAGCACAAGCCACTGCGGTTGTTTTTGGACGGCATCGAACCGTTGGCTATCCAGTTACAGTACCCTCAGCCCCCACCCCCCACCTCATCCACTACCCTGCGCTCTCTCTATTCGCCCGTGGGCTCTTTCCTCTCGCCGAGGGTTAAGAGAAGTGTGCGTTAATGGGCCGAGTCAGCGCACGAGACCCCGCGGTCGGTGAGCGGTTTAAAGCGACAAGGGAATGAGAGAGAGAGGGAGAATAAAAAAACTAAAAACAACAACGGTGTCCCGTAGCAACCGCTCCGTAATCTCGGCTGTCCCCGGCGGGGACGGGAGTGGAGGGGAGCATAAACCTCATCGCTGGTAGCCGTGAACATTTCCACATGCGATTAGCCTGCTGGGGCGCTGCGGTTCGGCTTCATTAGAGACGTGTCTGACTGACACACCGACACCCCCCCCCCCATCCCCCCGACACGCCACACACACCACTGTGTCTGCCTGAACAAGGGCGTGGGATCAGCGTTGATCCCAAAAAGCTGTTTTCCCTCTCGGTGCTGTAATCCTATGCCGGCGAGGGCAATGTAAACGACGTCGCTCCATTAAAGTAGCTACGTATATAATATTGTCTGCCACTAGATGTCACACTAGAGCACCAGCATCACGGAACAGAGCAAATGAGCCACACACACACACACACACACACAGAGGCAGAACCGGCTATAACAACTAATAGAGTATCTCTGATGACACCACACAGAGAGAGGGTGTGATGTCATTCCCTGCTCAGGATTCCATTACTCCACTGCAGCTTTACTGTACATACTGTAGAAAATAATTGTTTTGCTGCTATGGTAATGTTTACAGCAGGGGGTGGGGGAACCCCGGCCCTGGGGGAGGGCCACTGCCCTGCATGCTTTAGATGTCTCCCTGCTACAACACACCTGATTCACATGAATGGGTCGTTATCAGGCTTCTAACGAGCCACTCATTTGACTCAGGTGTGTGTCACTGTATTGATTGGAGAAGGTGTGCTAACTGTCACAAATGTGCTAATAGATTATGTTTTACTGTGGTCGCTATGGGTTACCCTTACCGACCCCCAGCAACTCAACTCGCCGCCTCGCCCTTCATTTTGCCAGATACGGAGCCCCCCGTGATTGACAGGTGCCGGTCGCCGCCCGCGTTCCGCGCCACGGAGTCGGAGACGCCGGCCGCTTGGGAGGTGCCGCAGTTTTCCGACAATTCAGGTAACACGCCCGGCCAAGGGGTTTGTTCTCCTCCCGCCTCCTCCTTCTCCGCCTCTCCTCGCCCTGATGACGGATGATGGCTATACAGGGTCTTTTCCGTTAGGCAGCTGGAAAGAAACATATCTGGGGCTTTTGGTGTGTGTGTGTGTGTGTGTGTGTGTGTGTG
>JAODUE010008277.1:0-28917 GCA_027564755.1 Amblyopsis hoosieri
GGCTGCCAGGGGCCCCTTTCTGAGTCAGGGCCCTGGGCACGTGCCCAGCAGGCCCGTGCGTTAATCCGTCCCTGCCTAACAGCAACACACATACATGTAGCTCCACCTCCAGCCAGGTGCAGAGAAGTGAGCTGGGCGTTAAAGGACTAGCACACAGACAGCACACACTATGAGGAAGAAGAGAGGGACAGACTCACCTCAGTGGAGGAAAAGGTGAAAGTGTACGAGTGTCCAGAGAGGGAGGGATCAGAGACATGACCCACCATGCTGGAGCTGCCAACTGGAGATCCTATGCTCTGGAAGCAACACACACACACACCCAGGCTGCCTCTATCAGGCATGTGTTCACTGTGGGCATGCATGTGGATAATCAATAAATACATTTATTTAGCTAACTCATACTGTAGCTTCTTTCCCCTCTATTATTGGACAGGACAGTGGAGAGAGATAGGAAACAAGTGGTAGACAGATATCAGGAAGTGGGCCAGATTGGAACGCTGGTCTCCCAAGGTACACAAGGCTAGGGCCAGGGAGTTACCGCCATGCGCCACATGCATGTGGATTTTAATATGCTAGATCTGGAAGACCGAGGTCAGGACTGTCACACTCCTCTGCCACTCACTGTGCGTCAGGTGACACACTCCAAACCATCATGACTTTGTTTAACCAACATGAGCAAATGTCGCTTACTGACTGACTGACTGACTGACCGACCTTGTTACAAACTGCATTCATTACATTCTAGGTGTTGGTAATGCACCATGTGGACAGTAGGTGGCGGTAATGCAGCAATAGTGTCAGATCCCAACTTCTGCCGAGTTTTACAGAGGAACTTAACTAAATGATGTATTGACCTATGGTGTTGGCTCATGCCCGTGGCTGGCTGAACTAGGCTTGCCTAGTTTAAACTTATTTTTCAGTTAAATTGTTATTAGTTCATGCATTTATTATTAGAAAATGCATTTAGAGAGGTTAGTTTACACAAAAGAGCATGGCATTCCCAAATATAGTGTGCGTGCGTGCGTGTCACCTGGGCTCTCCTGCCTGCGGTGGTCAGGTAGGGTAAGCTGGTGCTGGACACAGACCGAAGCCTCTCCCGGCCCCTGGCCTCCACCTGCTCCTCCTTGTCCCGCCCCACCCCGAACCAGGGGAAGGGCAGGCAGGAGGGAATGGAGGAGAGCGAGCCCGACGGAGACAACGCGGGAGGCTCGGCCACCAAGTCTCCGCACGAACGCCTGGTGGGAAAGCGCAGAACACTGATTGCACTACGCACATGTCATCACGGAACACACATCTACACACACTTTAGGATACCACGTCTCTATGTCGGGATGGCGTCACTGTTCCACACTTGCAATTATATCTGGAACAACTTTAGCTTTTGCTTTAAGATCAAAGTCCAATGATTTATTTACCAGGAACCAGCTCGCCACTGCTACTTACTGTGTATTTGACACCAACATGACTGACAGCTCAGGAGAAGTATATCTGTTTTTATATTCGTGAAGAAGGGACATCACTGTTATGTTTATATGCGTCAGCTGCTATTATACCTGCTATTGACTGAAAGGCTAATCTTCTCGCTCCTCCTCCTCCTGCTAAGGGACTTGCGAAGGCCGCTGGAAGAGAAGAGAATGGAGCATTAGATGGGGATGCACCGGTGCCCAGTAAAGGTACATTTGATGTCCGGGGCACATTGGCAGGTATACCAACAAGATTTCTCCATGGCTTGTTGTGGCTAGTGAGCCAGGTCGAGGCTTGCAAGGAATATTACAGGGTACCAAGATAGTTAATAGACTGTACGTACCTAAAACCTGGGAACTTCCTTTTGGACTTCCGAGAGGCGGAGGTTTTGGTGGACGATGGCGAGGCCGGCTCAGTGACATGGATGTGAGGCGTGTTGACAGGAGCGAGGGAGTACATGTGCGGACTGAACACCGGCAGAGACGTGGTGCTAGACTTGTCACTCCTACTGCCTCTCTGTCCCGCCCCCAACGCTGTGGGATCAGGCTGTGATTGGCTCTCCTGAGGACTCTGGAATTCCTCATCCTATAGGAATAATAAATTACACATTCCTTAATGGTTGCCTTTAACAGAATAAATGGTCCATCACTTTTAAAATAACACATTTTAGACACTGGAGTCTCTTGTGTTTGGTACTAAAGTACAGTATTAGCTGGTTATACTGGTTTGTCATTCCTCTCAGATTATTAAATGACAGGAATGAACACATACACTTCACAATCATATCAAATGCACAGTCCCTTAAAGCAACAGCTAAATGAAATAAAGCAAAACTAACTAACAACAGAACACTTCTTGCCTAATTTGCAGACACTGTTGTGCGTCACAGAAGATGTGTATCTGACCTGTCTCCTGAAGCTCTCACGTAGCTTGTCTCGCGACGGCGGGTGACGCTTGGCTTTCTGCGCCAGCTGAGCTCTGGCTCTGTGGGCGCTGGAGTCGAGGCGACTTGTGTCGGGAACCGGAATACACCAGTCTGGAGTCGACACTGACACACACATTTGTAGGTCACTCACATCCGTTGAAACTTGGAAGTCAAATCTGGTTAATACCAATTTTAATATAGGTTACCAGGTTGCCTCATACCAGAATACTAAATAGTATTCTGGTATGAGGTATACAGGTCTGTGTTGCCATGGTGACTGGTGCTCTACACACCACATATTTCAGTCCCAGCTCAATGTTAATACTTTGCACTTATGTGCATGAGAGGGTGTTTAGAGAACAGTTAAAGAGGCGGAGAAGTTATGAAATATTAGTTATAATTTCAGACAGGAGTGTTCACTGAATTAGTGGCTGTGTTAGCCCTCCTACCTGTGGCAGGAGAGTCCAGGGAGTGGTTCTGGCCCTCGCTCACGGCCCGCTGTGCTAGCTGAAGGGAAAACAGCGTGTGACGGGGGGAATGCCAGCTTCAAACAAGTCAACCTGTTAAGTGACCCAAGGTGTACCCTCGCCTGCATTTGTAGCTGCTCCACGGTCTCTGTGTGTATCTTCTCTCTCTCCTCCATTTCTCTTCGAAGATCGGCCTCTCTCTGCTCCCTTTCTTCTTCCCTGAAACAATCATTCATAAAGCAGGCCACAGTTAAGACATTACATGCAACGAAGGAATGGCAGAGGCATTTTGGAAAATCCAAGATCCAAAGTCACAAAAAAACATTTGCGATACATTCTCATTAATAGGTTTTATGCATGACCTTTCGTAATAGATTCACCTGTTCTGGTATTCTCTGACCAGCCTTTTGGCTTTGCTGTATTTAATCTCCAGGCTTTCTGACTGGCTCTGGGCATCTGCCAATCTCTGGTTGACCACCCTACACAGGGTCTGGGCCTCTTGCCAGTATCTGATGGGATGAAAATGAGGGAGGTCACCAACACCTTCCTAGTAGTGAAGCAGAACTGTTGAGGCTTGCTCTTGAGTTCTCCTTGCCATGTTCAGAACATTGTAGGAGCTCAAAAGACAGACGTATACAGAAGGCTACGGTCTATAGTTGGGAATTACTTCTCTAGTTTGTCGGCTTTCTCCTCTCCATCGCCAGCCCTCTGCTCCAGCTCAGCTCTCTGGTGCTTCCATATGGCCTGTTTCTCCTCCCATATCTTTAACTGGGACACACACACACAAAGAACATGCAATTACAATGTGTGTGTTATTGTTGGAGGTGTGTGCGCCATTTAGTCCTAAACAAACCCCCCCCCCCCCCATCTAAAACATTTTCAGAGTTAAATTGCCTCACCCTACACATATACTGTAAATCCTCTCCCATTGATATTAGTAATAGAAAACCATCATAGAATGGCCTCTTCAAAAGGATCCACTGGCCACACAGATGTCACAGCTAGTGATTACCTCAAGAAGAAGGCTTAAAGTAGAGTCAACGTGTAGGTCTACTGGATAGGAATAAGGCCTGCGTCCCAAATTACAGGTTCACATCAAGACGTGATTGTAAACTTGAACAAATATACTATTGGTGTGTATGCATCTGTGTGCGATTTCCATCTGACCTACCTTTCTCTTAGAGTGTTGGAGTTGAATTGTTCTGCTTTGTAGTTTGGACTGGAGCTGTGGTGTGAGAACAGGTGTACCATATAAGACTATGTCCACGCGTGCATTGCTACATTTTAAAACGAAAAGGGAAGGAAATTTGGACCAAAACTGGACCAAATGAGCGCCCACAATAGACAGCTGGACATATTCTCTTCTTCTACACCTTGTTGTAGACATCCACCTGCGTAGCTGCCGTTGCTTAACCCTTGATGCTGGTCACTGTACCTGCTGGTACTTCAGACAGAGCTGATAGCTGTCCAGACTAGACAGTACAGACACATTGTCTTCCTCCTCCTCCTCCTCCTCTTCCTCCAGCACTGAATCCCTCTCACAAATGCAACTATCATCATCTTCACCTCCATCGGTTACGCTCGCCTCCTGTCACACACACACAGTAAGAACACCATACATGTATCTAAACAGGCCTCCTCTCCTATGAGACACACCTCTCTGACATTTGGTCTGTCCATTTCCAGGCTTTCATTGATCAACCGTGCCACCTCACTTTCAACCCCCTGCTTCTCTCTGCCAATCAAAAACCTACGGGATAAAAGAGAATAACCAATGAATCCAGTGGGCGGTGAAATAATCCACAGTAATAGCCAGTGGAAGATCATGAACGGTTCACATTTAACCAATCTAACTTTTCACAACCGGCTATAACGGTTTATATGTTTTATACTGTAGGGAATTTTAATTATTGTGCTGTTGCTATATAGAGCCTAATATAATTATGCAAAATAAAGTACATTTAGATTAGAAATTATAATAAAATTTAAGATGATCCCGGGAGTAGTGACGATTAAGACGTCCAGTTTGATTCACACAAAAGGTAAAATTACAACAAATAACAAAAAGGCACACAGTAAATGGACTGCATTTATATAGCGCTTTTCTAACCTTCCAGCCACTCAAAGCGCTGTACAGTATTGCCTCACACTCACCCATTCACACACACATTCATACACCGATGGTGATTGCTGCCATGCAAGGCGCGACCAACCACCGAACCCACGACCTTCCGGCTGGGAGCCCAACCCCCAGACCACTAGACCACCCTGCCCCCAGAACAGTGAAGAAAGACCACAATATAAACTCACTTGACCAGGCCCGACGTGTTCTTGAGCACCGTGGCTGCAAACAGCTGAGAGACACCCACCAAACTGACCCCATCCACCTCCACGATTTGGTCGTTCACCTGAATCCTAACCACACACACACACACACACACGTCACGTTTGCAGGGACAAACCAGATTCCCAACAGACCCTGTCTGGCTGGCTGACTCACCGTCCATCCTGATGCGTGGCTCCGCCCTCTGTGACCGTCTTGACGAATATTCCAAGTTTCTCCAGTCCCTGGTCAGCACCCACCCCCATTCCAATGATACTGATCCCCAGACCGTCCTCTCCTACAGCAGAGGGAGACAAGATGGATTCTAAACAAGGCCACACGATGATTGACATATGGAAATTATATAGTATAATACAGGGTTTCTTCCCCAGCTGGTTAAACAAACCAAATCTAGCTCAGGCAGACCACGAAGTCAAACTTAACCTAGATTGTAAATGGACTGCATTTATATAGCTCTTTTATCCAAAGCGCTTTACAGTATTTTGCCTCACATTCACCCATTCATTCATACACCGATGGTGATTGCTGCCATGCAAGGTGCGACCAACCACTGGGAGCAGATTGGGGTTAGGCATTTTGCTCAAGGATGCTTCCAGGTAGGTCAAACACCGGGGTTCAAACCCACAACCTTTTGGCTGGGAGCCACACACCTAGACCACTCGACTAACCTGTCCCCATCTCAACCAGCTGGTTTACACACATTGGCCAAATAATGCAGGGCACCATATTCAAGATGGCTAAGCCTGCCCTTCCCTGCCACTTCACCTGCAAGCCCAGTTGGACCCACCACCTCCTATTATGCTATGCCTGTCTTAAAGGCAGGGTCAGTCAGTGTTGTTCCACGGTCCTCCGCGTCACATGTCGAAATGCACTGAAGCAAAGCGTAGTGCTATGGCTTCAGTGATACAAGCGGTGTATCACATTATTTTTTCAGCGAAATGCGAGGAGATATTTGTTGAATTTGATAGAAAGTGTATTTAGCTTGCAATATCTGACTATACCTTTAATGTCTGTTGTCATTGATACTAGCTCTGTTTTGTACCCTATGGGGGTATTTTTCTTCTCCCAGAACAGAGCCATACTGCCAAATAGAACCAACTGTAATGCAAATAAAATACTTTTTATTTTGATTAATTAAAAGTGGTCCTGACCGAACTGTATTTCGGTGTATTCTTGACCTTGTATGTCACTTTCCAGTTGTGCAAAATGTAGGGACACATGAACACCCTTGCTATTTGGTGAGAAATAGGTCAGACCACCAGATTATTCGAATAAATCAGGAATGTACATCAATTTTCTCTGTGATCCAATTAATCAACATGATTGCTGACGAGAATTAGTAAGAAACGACGATGGTAAGTGCTGAAGGCACAGGGAAACTATGTCGGCTAATCCCTATTCAAAACAGCCCCACTAATGAGATCATGACAATTCTCAAACCAGTCTCAGAATTGAGAAATATCCCCCTGCCAGAACTTAAAGGCAGGGTCAGTCATTCTTGCTAACTTGGAGCTCAACTCAAAACAGTATCCGTGGTCCTCTGCGGGACCGCCTCACACATAAATGCATTGTGAAGCAAAGCTGAGTGCTACGGCTTTGTTGATGTGAGCAGTGTTCACCACGCAGGGAGCCAGGGCTGCACATATATGCACAGAGAACGGTAAACTTGCAGAACGTAAGGAGATATACTGTATGTTGAATTTGAATTAGCTTACATTTAGCTTGCAATAGCTGACTTTACCTTTAAGGAAGTATATAGAGTATCCGATTAAAAAGACGATCAGTGTATCCCATGACAGCTTCTCTTAACCCTACCGTATGTACTGTATATGAAAGTGTGGGGGTGTGGTTTATCGCTGTCTGGGTGGGGAGAGTGTCAGCAGGTGTGGTTCAGGGGACAGGGTGTGGCTAATTGAGTAATTAAGCAAACACTGCTTCTTGGTCATGATTATACGCCACAGAATGTAACTAGCTAAGTTTACATGGACACCGTTTTGTTTTTCTGAATGGAATCTTTCCAATTGGCGGTTTCGGGTTACCTGTTTGCATGGGTTGTCACCTTATCGGGTCTGGTGTTTACATACGCCCTCGCAACTTATCGGAATTGATGTGAAACATGCACACATTATCTAGCTCATGTAACGTGTCCCGCTAGCAAATGGTAAAACCAGCTTCTAGTTATAGGTACTTCGGAGAGTTAGGCTATTTGTGTGACTGGTGGAGAAATGTACGGCTCCAGATGAAGTCACAGAGAAACAGAGAGAAATACGCACACACACAGAGAGAGACGCGCACACACTGGTCCTACCTTAACAGAGTATTGGCTACCCCAGACACTGCTCTACATCCCCCAGCTCTGCCAGCGGGCGCACGCACTAGCCCACACCCACCAACAGAGCTCTGTGACCGGTACTAACTCACATTCACTTATTTGTGCCCGTTGCAGTTGATTTGTCCAGACTTTGTACCGTTCTTATGATACATCCATTGTACAGTGGCTGTGCAGACAAGTTTACACATCACACAAAACGTAAGACAGGGCATGCGCGTGAGAACGCAACCAGGAAGTAATCTGGTTTAACCGTTTACATAGCAGAATTCTTCTTTCAATAGGGTCATGGAAAGGGTTATACCAACTCTCTGCTTCGGAATGAAATTTCGATCGGGTTGGCCGTTTCTCTTCCGATTGTGGCGTTTGTATGGAGCATTTTCATTTTGGTTGGGCTTCTAACACAATTCCAATTGGAATAATAGGGTCCATGTAAAGCGTCCTCAACCAAATACTGATTGCTTCACCTAATACTTCATTGTGCGATTTAAATTAGGAAAAAGTTGGCAGCTGCATTTGAAAACCGCAGTCACACATTTGTTATTCTAATTAGATGGAGGTGGTCGGAGGGTTGGGGGTTTGACTACTGTAGGCTTGAAGTAGCTGTGTTTTGTGGCAATGGGCGGTACTACACCCAGAATAACTGGCCCTTAATACACTCCCCATTAAATAATGTGTTATTGTTTTACTGCTACACTATTATTTATTTTCAGATGCTACACTTGGCTCTTATCAAATCATCATACAAAATCCATGAGACTGTTATGCTAAATATTAAACAAAACATACATCATCCTATTATAGTACACAATTATGGTTACACAAAACAAAAATCGCAATGTTGTAATCCATGTCTTATCTACAGTATGAGGTGGTCCAACTACATGCTGATGTTGTGACTGACACCTATATGCACTGTTTCCTTGGAGATACAACATTGAATGGAGAGCTTCCAGACTACCGGTATATGCAGTACAACAAATCATGGATGGTCTTCCCAGACTGTAATAGACAGGCATAGAACAATATAATGAGACACCCACCCTTCTCTATCTCCACTGTAAACACATCCATCCTGTCAACCCGCTTCTCCAGCTCATACTCAGCCGATGCAGACACTGGGTCAATGTCGCCATTGCGCCTGTCATACTCAGCATTGGAATAAGTACTGTACACCTGTGGAACACAGAGGTACAAGAAGGGTTGGATAATTCACAGTTGCGATGTGGATAAATATATCTAACCTCTATAAACCTTAATGTAGATTTTAAGTAAATTTACAGTTCTCAATCCCACATTGTTCAGAGTTGTACTAACTTCATTTAGTTGTGCCAACTTCATTTAGTGGGGACATTTCATTCAGAAAAGATAACACTAGCATGACACCCAATTTATGCATTGTGGTAGCCTACACACTAGGAATGCTCTAGCTGGAAAGTGTGCATCACAAACTGTAGCAGAATGAGCTGACAGCCATCTGCAGATATTGACACAGCGAGCCACTGTTTATGTTGTCAAATATTTCAGAGAGTCGTGAAATCGTACCACAATTATGATGGTGCGGTGACGTTTCACAGTCTCAACCTGACTAATGGCTGCCAATCTCAGCAGCTGTGACAGACCGACACCACAGTAACTTGTCAAGCATGTGGTCAGATTAACACACAGAGGAAAGAGTGAGGGGTATGTTTGCTGTTGCATCTACAGTAAACACTGACAGTGAAGCTCACAAGAAGTGGCCTTGCCTTCCACCTTAACAGATTACAACCATAGCTTTAGGATTTAAACACAACATATTCAGACAGTGGGCTGATAGACAGCAAAATCGGCATGTTTTCATTATCTTCATGTCAGCTGTTTTAGAATTGTACCGATTTTAAACTTTTGTTAATGTCTCTTGACTAGTTTCATTGCAGTACATGGTCACACACTAATGGTAGAACAAAATATTCCTTTGGTCGCTGTATTTAATGCATACTACCTTCCCCATGTATCAGTGTCATAGTTGAGACATTAGGCTAAATGTTGCAAAAATGAACAAAATCAGCATGGACTGAGTTGAAAGAGTTTGACAAATGCTCAATATCACTAATTCAGTTCATAAGCAGTGACCATTTAGAAAACATTGACTGCATAATACCATGCATACGGTCAACAGAATAGAAAACATTTGGATCACTTCTGTACCTTTATTGGTGCTTGTGAGAACATCACCTTTCTCATTCCAGTTTCTGTGACACTGCCCTTCTCCTGGTCAGGTAGCTCAGGAATACCGGGAATTTCCACATATTCCACTACAAGCTTTCCCCCCGAACCCAAGGAGTTTTTGCCATCCTCAGATGAGGCCTTCAAATCCTGCAGCTGAAACTCAACGACTTTCTCATGCTCATCTACAAAAGCCTCGTTCTCAATCCCACCGATGACTGGAGCTCCTGAATCTGTCCCTCCTTCTCTATCATCACCTCTGCTCTCCGCCTCAAACTTCATGTGACTGCTTCCTTTCACTCTGGTGCGTTCCTCCTCCTGTACATCAGAGTCTGTTTCTGCATGATCATCATTTCTCTCCTCCTCCCAGTCGCTTTTGTAGTCCTTTCTTTTACTCAGCTCACTGTCATTCCTCTCTTCCTCCTCCACCACCACCTCACAATGCCCCTCCTTCACGGCCCCCCTCTCTAGCTCTTTCTCTGCGTGATTCTCTCCATCGTCGCCGCTCTCCACCGCCAACTCTTCAGCCGCCCTGCTGAACTTTCCATTCAGTTCTACCCGCTGCTCCCATTCAGCTCTCCCGAGTCCGTTTACCTCATGGCACTCGTCTCCACTGAATTCCTTGCAGTTCTCAGTCCTTTCCTTAGAAGGAAACAATTGTGGGGACACTTCAGTGGGAACTGCCGGTCCATCCAGCCCTGATAAGGATCCTGAACGAGGCTCCTCATGCGGCTCGCTCCCTAGGGAAGTTTCCACGCTGGGTTGTTTGAATACGTCATCCGCCAGGGCCTCCAAACTCCCACCCAAGGCTTCCCCCGCAAACACTTCGTCCTGCCTACGGCTGGCTCCCTCCTCCTCATTCTCGTCGCTCTCCGACGACTCGTTCTTCACGTCCACTAGTTCCGCCCTGACTGACTCCTCCTCCTCGGGGGTCAAGGGTTCACTGGAGATCAGGCGGGCGTCGAGGAGTTCCCCTCGCACAGGTTGTCCCTCTGGCTCTGTTTCTCTGTGGGCCAGCGCTGGTCCAGGTGGCTCATCTGGGTCATGGAGAGGCCGGCAGCTCACGCTAGGGAGAGAGGGGGCGTCAGCCTCTCGGCCGGCGGACTGCTGTGATACGGGACGCTCTTCCCGGTGGTCAGGCTCTCTGCTAGCAGCTCTGGGACGACATATCGGGGCATGGTGGGGCTGTGTGTGTGGAGAGCCAGCACTAAAGACAGTCGGGTGCGAGGACTCACCCTGCCCTCTCGGTCTCTCTGTTTCCTTTGCCGGTCTCTCTCTCTCTCCTTTCCACTCTTCTACTTCCCCCCTCCCGTCCGCAGACCCCTTGCTCCCTCCGGTGGGGGTGACCATTGACCCCTGACCCACCTCCACGCCCTTGGTTTCAAACAGCCTCCGGGTCACGGAGAACTTCTGGGCCAAGGCGACTCTGTCTATCTCCGCTATCTCCTCCGAGCCGGACGGTTTCTCCGGGACAGAGGGTTCCTGGCTGCCTAGAGGAGACGAGGAGCTGACTGCAGTGCGTCTGGAGGTGGGTAGGGGAGATGGGAGCAGGCGGGGAGGCTGAGGAGAGAGAGTGGTCGCTGGTACCCAATCTTGCCGTAAATTCTGGCTGTCCATCTGGAGGAAGATGTTGTCACGGATTTTGCCGTGGACCCGTCCTCTACCGCCTGTGTTGCCGGTGCAGTGCATCATGGGATCAGGCAAGCTGGTGGGCAGCTGAGTACTAGGGTATGCAGTATATTTGGTCCCTGGCTGCACCGAGCTTCCCGTGTCAAAGGAGCATTTAATGGTGTGGAAGTCTGACTTGTATGTTATCCTGTGAGGGGAGGCACTGCGGCCTTTAATGTCTGTCCGCATCATCTGGGAATGAAGGTTCTTTAAAAAAAGCTTAATCTAAGACAACTGGCCCCCTGCTATTTGAAATTCACTGTATTGTAAATCACCTGGGTAGCAGTGTTGCTTTGGATAATATCAAGAAATAGGCTAGCTAGAGCACTAGCTGAATTTTTGTGAACAGGGAAATTTGTAAATGTGTTGATTTGCTGCGCAGCAGGAGACAAAGTATTACGTAAAAAACATTAACTCCAAACGGCGTCTTTGTCTCTCAAGCCTTCACCATATGTTCTCACTTCTCTTCACCTTCAGAACCGAAGAGCTTTTTCCTGGAAGAGAGAATAACTACGGTTAACACATGACATTGATTAATTGCCAAAGGCACAAACAAACGTTTCAGAGTGCACGCGTCGCAAACACAAGCAAATTACTGTGCGCACCACAACTATTTTAGGTAGATAACATTACAGCGTCGTAAATGGACAAAAAACACTCACTGAGACATTTATAAAAATGTTTTCCCTTTCTATCGAAAGTCTGAACAACAACTTGACTACCAAACAAACAGTGACGCAGAGTGCCGTGACCAGCACGCTGCAACAATAATGCGCGCTCACGAGCAAGCTCTCCTATGTAGGGCGCGGAGTTTAAAGAACGTGACGCGCGGCGCGCTCCCAATTCTCAGCCCGTTCTTCTGTTTTAATAACGGCTGGAGTGGATTTACACAGTAGCCCATTTTATAGGCTAGTACGTCCTGTATTGTCTTTGAACCATAATCATTTCTGGCGGCTGTCAGACTGTTCACGGCTGCCTCCTTGTTCTAATTGCAAACAGATGGCGACTCATGTTTCTAAATGCTCTAAGTGGATGAACCGACTGTAATCCCGTGTAAACTATACTCCTGTAGCTGTGAAACAGTGTGAGTGCGTTAACAGCAGTTATGGCAGTGGGGCACGGATTGTATGAAGTCCAAATACACAGGTGTTGTAATTTTACATCAGAATAAACGTATTATAAATAGTCTGCACAAATTAAGATATTACTGCAGTGGTGGGTTAGGCTTCCATGGTGCCTCATAGTGTTGGATGCCATATTCTTCATGGTTTAAGTGTTTACGTTGCTTAGCCCACTGGCGGTGTGCAGCACCCAATGTTGAAATCATAAAGATGCATTGCTTATCATAATGGGTAATGGCATTCAGTAGCATCTATGCAGAACATGTAACAGAACTTACCGTTTATCAGCAGTGCTGTCCTCAGCTGTGTGACAGACAGCTGATAGCTCTCTCACAGAGGGGTCCTTGTATATCTACCTGCAGCGCTGCTCCATGTCTCACACTCACAGTCACCTGCCTACAAGAGGTGGCGGAAAGCATCCATGCAGCACCTGGAGACAATGAGTCTACCGCCGGCTCTGTGTGTGTGTGTGTGTGTGTGTGTGTGTGTGTGTGTGTGTGCGTGCGTGCGTGCGTGTGTGTGCCGCACGGACTGGACTGGAGCAGGCAGGACACGGGTCCACGCACGGTGAACAGAGCTGCAGAATGGTTCTGCTTGCTGTGGCCTGGATCAGACAGACCACTGTCCCAGGTGGCATTGGGACCTAGTTGATATAAATACTAGCCAATCACAAAAGCCTTCCGCTGAATGAGGCTAAACATTAAAAGGAGGAGCGACGGAGATGGAAAAGTGAGTGGAGGAACATAGGATATAGAAAGGGGTTTATTTAAAAGGAAAGAAAGTTATGGGTCAAGTACAAGATGGAGGCAAAGTTGGTGGAGGACTAGATAGTGATGAAAAATGAAGCTGTATGTGGTAAATAGATACAGCTCTGCTTGTTCCTGGAATATCAATCCTATTAACAAACAATTTCCCTCTCACGTCATCAAGTAAGAAACAGTTGTGTTTGGTGTGAGGATGGGTCAAGGTCTTGTTATGTACATGGAGAGGGAACTTGTTTGGCACACACTGATGACATCCGAGGGCAATGTTGTTCCAGGACCTACACATTGATCCAAAAGCAGATCCTGTTCTGGAGCATGTCACGATCTGTGATAATCCTCAACCAGCATTTCTTCAGAGAGGGTCACCTTAACATGTACATGCTTTGTTCTCTCCTGGGACCGGTTATCAGAAACAGAGATGTTTTACACACACTCAAACATGGATTTATCCGTACACCTGCGTGTCTAGTTGCAAAATACTTTTTTTTTTCATTTAGCAGACACTTTCAAATATTGAGTCATTCATTATGGAGAAAGCTTGTTGATATTTGAACTCACTGGATCAAAACAAAAACACCTCTCCCTTCAATGCCATAGGGTGCTCCCTCAAAAGCTCTGCCCCACAAACACATTTCCAAGGTTAGGATATTGTGGTGCGGTGTGTACCACTTTGTTTGTGTTCCTATTTACTGTACAGAGCCAGCTATGGGTTAAACATCTTGTTCAAAAATGTGAACCTCAAATACCGCTTTAATTATCAACTACAAATAAAGAACCAGAACTGGATTTATTGAATCTGATTTATTTTGAAGTATTAGTATTTGTAAAATTGCAATCTGTTTCAATGTGTCAATGTACAGTATATAAGTTATGTGTTTAGTGTGTGTGTGTGTGTCATCATTTGGCAGACAGTCTCCCACCAGATTGTAATCTATTTAGTCCACCACATTTAAAGGATTCACACACTCATAGGGGAATCACGTTCAATCAAGTGAACATCAATACACCATCTTGAGACTCATATAGGACTGCTTTATTTCACTAATTGTGAAATAAAGCAGTCCTATATGATCCAGTATGAACACGTCTCTGTAGACAGTTAGTGTGAGCTAGTGTGATGAGTTCAAGAGGATAATATTAGCTGTACTCCATCTATTCTATCTAAAAGCAGAGACTCAAGCAACATGGGTTATTTTACATTTTAACCTCACACATTCACCAAATGGCAATGCATTTTATATAATTAATGTGTGTTTATCATTATAGTGGTAGGTTGTTGATGCTCACAGTGGCAACATTTCTAAATCATGCTGTTTTAAAATGGAAAACAACATGATAACAGTAAAGTAAACTGTTATGCTTTAGACAAACTATTGTTCAAAATGAGAATGTTCATTATGGTAAACGCATATGTGCCACACGCACACACACACACACACACACACACACACGTGTAACCTCATGAAAGTTTTGTCATTCACCCTCCATTAGGTTATACAATTAGTGAAATAAAGCAGTAGGCTACAAGCTGAATATTATAGCCTGCGCAATCTCCTTAGTCAAATCAGGCTGATGTTATTATTGGCGTATCATTGGCCTGTATAGTGTTGCTTACCGTCCTGCAGCTGTAGGCCTAATGTAAACATATAAATAGCATCACGTACAGCATCAATATTTTCAAGACACGCGGTGATAGCAATGCGCTGTTATTTAGAAACCTGTGTCATGCCCTCATATACAGGGCAGACAGAGGTCATGCATGCTGTGGAGACAGCCTACAGTTCTCATTCTGTCTAATGACACCGCTGGAGCTGTGGGCTGTCGGCTATAACGGAGGGGAGGGGCAGCGACAAGAGCTGTACTCTTCATTAACGACCCCTACAACAGGGAAGCCTCTCGTAGCATCATCCTTGGTCCCATTTGCGCACTCCGCACACTCCCAGGGAAGATGGTCGCCGTTCATACGTCCCCGAATTCGTCTCCATCGGCGGAATGGATCTGTTGTCTGGATAAAAGGTGGGTGGATTTCACTCTTATCAGTCGGCCATGCCACGCATCGCCGTGCGCTGCTGCCATTATCGTGTTCCATTCATCCGCGTCAACGTGATTAATCGTAGCCGGCGTTTGCTGCGTGTAGTAGGCTACAATGCAAAGCTCTTTGTTTGTGCACACGTCGGTATATTTGTCAGGGCGCTGTCCAGAATATGACAATGATGCCTTTTTCTTTTACCGTTGTCATCTTGGTCAAAAAGGCGTTGGTGGCGCTTGAGATTTCACAGTGCTGCATGCATGGGCTGAAATGTGCGAGCAGCAATAGACATAATGCACGCAAGTTTTGTCTGTTGAGGTCAAAATGCTCAGGTAAAAAAAAGCAAATGTAGGGTATGTGTGAAGATTCAGGTACAGTATCATACATTTTCAGAATGGTGCCTATACTGCCTATAGTCAAGCAAGATCGTTGGTTATTAATTATTGATGATAACTGTAAACCACATGCCTTGGTCTGGAATATATTTGCACCTTTGGAAATTGAATCAGCGATCTTAGTAAGAATTTAGCTATCTTTCTGAACAAACCATGCAATCTCCTGCATGTCGCTGGCCTTGAAATAGGCTAAATGAAAGCCTTCAGCACCCCACTACACACACACACAAACACACGCACACACACACACACACACACACACACACACACATACCTCTATGACACATCCTAAGGTAACCATGGGCAACCTGAGGTTAGCTCTATACACTGCTATAAGGCAGAATGGATTTTGACGAATCTCCAAAGAGTCGTATTCACCTCATGCTTTATGTGAAGCGATTTATAACATGCCACAGTGCACCAGACTTCACTGACAATCCTAAATAATGCATTTATGGGTTAGTCACTGTAGTGCTGCACTATGCCTGGGTAGAATACAGACACTAACTTTGGCAAGGTTTTATCCAGAGCAAATCTTAAACTCAATTGTATTTGGCCCTGCGAACTGTTTGACAGATCAGATACACTGCATTTATTAGGTTGCTCTGCCTGCCTGCTCATTTGGCCCACGCATGTTCTTACAGCACACAGTACAGTACAGTTGTATGCAAGCAGGCCACAGTCTTAGTGGCCATGGCCTAGCTCCCTTCAAGGCTCTCTAGTTTGCTCTTCTATCCAATCAATAACCAGCTGAGAGCATCAGATGTGTTGATGTGAAGCAGAGGGAGGCTAAGACCAGACATGTTGTCATTTATCTTCTGGAAGACATTTATCACTAGTGAGTGTGAAGTGTGAGAGATAAGATCTAAGTGTGTTCTAAGTACCGTGCGGCCCAGAGCGAGTCAACGGCTTGATGCTATACGGCATGGAATCATTGTCAACGTCCTCTATATATGAGAGGAAAACATAGATGGAAATATTTTAAGACCTTGATGCAGAACCTCTGTAGCCTTACTGGTTTGTCTGTAAGCCCAGAGCGCCACCACCGTATTTTGACCGTGATATGCAGTGGAGCTGGGATCCCAGTTAAACACAGGTTCCTATCATATTGTGACGTATTTACATTATGCAGGTTTACATTCTAATCACATTTCTAGTGATGTATTTATGGTATTGTGACACATCATTGACAGGTTGTGTTGTGTTGTGTTTTGATTTGATAAAAATGTATCCTCCATAGTCCAGGCTGGAGTAGAAGGAGGCGGGGATAAGGCTAGGGCAAAACACCAGCGATATGAAGGTAAAGGATAACACGGGTAAGCAACACAGGTAACACATGGCTGGAGGCAAAACTCAGCAACTCTGTAGGGACCAATAGAAAACACAGGGTATAAAATATAGGAAAACACTCAAATAGACACTCAGAGTGAACACAAAACGAAGGAGCTGTGTGCATGGTTAAGGGGATATTTAAGGAAATAGTTAAGGAGCGTGGTTAACGGCATGGTTAGCGATGGATAGTGGTCAAGGAGGATGATTAAGGGGATTGTTATTGAGATGGTTAAGGGGATGGATGGGGAGGGTTAAGGAGGGTGGTTAAGCAGGAGGATGGTTCAGGGGAAGGTTAAGTGTGTGGTTAAGGAGGACGGTTAAGGGAAAGGTTAAGGAGCATGCTGAAGGGAGCTGACAGGAGGATGAGGTGAATCCACAACGCCTGTGTGGAGCCTCTCTCAGGTCACATCAGACCTCTCTGGACAGAGAGGGAGAGCAAAGGAGACGCAGGGGTGAGACTTCCACCTTACAGCCATGTGCAGTACGCTTCACTTTACATTTTACAGTGTTCCCCAACCCTGGTCCTGGAGACCCACTGTGACTGTCCTGCATGTTGTAGATGTCTTCCTGCTCCAACACTAACTTGACACGTCACATGCATTGTCAGTCCATCCATCGAAACTGTCTGTCATTGTTGTTTTCAAGTTGTTGTCTTCAGCTGTTGTCACACCTAAACCATAGTAGCTATCAGTACGAGTCTATGACGCCGATTGGTCAAATTCAGTTGTTACTCGGACTCAAGTTGCAAGGATCTGAAGCTCCCCAGACTGATTCTTGTGGCGAAGTCAAACTGAAGATGGTCTGGTGAGGCTATGATAATGACCCATTCATTAGAATCAGGTGTGCTGCAGCAGGAACACATCTAAAACATAGTGCTGATATATATGCTGATATCGCCAGCTTCAGTATGACTTTGCCTTGAGAATCAGTCTGGAGAGCTTGTTTCAGGCCGGTTAACCTAGTGTGTGGCCAATCACCATTGTACTGTTCGCTATGAGTGTGGTTTAGGTGTGACCAAGGCGACTTGAAAACAATGAGAAAAAAACAATGGCGGGTCCTACAGAAGTTAATTACAGTAGGTGATGCAATATAGTATCAGTTTCATAAAAATGTATTAGAAGAGCAAAGGCTTTTCTTAATGGAAAATATGTTTTCATTTTCTCCTGACTATTTAACAACAGGCTTACTTTTTGAAAGCGCCTGCCCATTTAAAACCATTCCAATGGACAGCTCCCTAGATTGATGTGGCTAACAGACACAGATATCTGGAACGTCAGGTTATCTAAAACATGCAGGACTGTGAGTCTCTAGGACGAGAGTTGGGGAACTGTGGTGTAAGTGACTCAGCTCGTTGCTAATCCTCCCATTGAGCCCACCTGGCTACACAATTAAACCCAGCCTACTGTATACGCTGCAGTGTGTGCTCCCACCGATGAGCAACAGGTGGGTGATATGACGATGAGTCAGAGGGCAAACGAGAGAGAGAGAGAGAGAGAGAGAGAGAGAGAGAGAGAGAGAGAGAGAGAGAGAGAGAGAGGGAGAGAGGGAGAGGGAGAGAGAGAGGGGGGACTACCAGCCTGCACTAGCTTGGAGCTAGTGCCAGATGTGCTGAGGCTGGGAGTGGTGTTGGCTGATGTTTTCATTTGACTGGTTGTCCTGTAGACTTGAGGACAGTCTTTGTGTGTGATGTGTGTGATCCTGTACACGTGTGTGTGTGTGTGTGTGTGTGTGTGTGTGTGCAGCATCAGCCAGTCGGAGCTCGCCAAGACCATAGTATCAGTGAGAATAGGATGAGGGATTATGGGAAATGGGGGGTGGCTGTGCTAGTTTGGAAGAAGATGAGGAGAGGGAGCTCGTGGGTGGAGGGCCATTGTGGTTTCCTTCCTGCCATTTCGCTTGTCTCCCCCAGGAGGAAACGCATACCACTTGGAATGGGGGAGAGAGTGATGATGGAGATGAAAGAGAGGAGAGGTGGAGGCAGGCAGAAAGGAAGGCAAAGAACTGCAAGGGGGGGGGGGGGGGGGGGTGAAAGCAGGTGGCAGAGAAAGTAAAAGACAAGCCTCCGGTCTCTCCACAGTGCATTAATGCAGTGCCTCAACGCACACACATACACACACACACACACACACACAGAGCACGTCTAAGATGGTGAATCACTAGTGAGAGCATTGCGGTATCAATGGAGGAATGATGCCATTCGCAGCTTATACCAGCCTGGCCTAGCACAAACGGGCATTGACTCTCTGAGAGCATACACCTGTGTGTGTGTTATGTTCTCTGTGTGTGTGTGTGTGTGCGTGTGTGTCGTGCAGCATGTGCACGTGTGGATTTAAACGCATTCGAAATAGAAGCGATACAAATGAGACCATACATCTGTTGCCAGTATGGGGTGTGTATGGGAGAAGTAACACCCGCTGCTCGGGTTACAAGAAGATACACCAGGGGGAGCAATGGAGCGAGCACACTCACACACACACACACACACACACACACACACCCGCGTGTTCTCTCTGTCTCCAGGCCGTCGGAGCGCTCGGGAGAGGATGTGGACATCATCCTCACCCGGCTAAGAGAGGTCAAGGCCTTCCAAAGGTTTCCACCATCCCTGCTGCTGCAGATATGTGCCTGTGCTTTCTACGAGTACCTGGAGAAAGGCATCACGTGTATGTATACCATACAGGGTCACGAAGACGTGTGTCAATCTGTGTGTCTGTATGTGGGGGAAATACAGTGTATACAGCACATACTCTATTGATTGTTCTGTTCTGGAAGTGTTAATAAATCGATACACTTTAGACAGAGAAGCTTTAGTCTTTAATAATTTAAAGGAAAAGTGTGAGACAGTTTTATCATACAGTGATTAATGTATCGTCACAATGCAATCCTGCTATAACAGTTCAGTCCGCTGCTATAAAGATGAAACACTTCTAGACCAACGGCCTTATACAGGCTTATACTGTACTTATACTGATGAATATGTCTACAAGTGATTCCAAATTTAATATCTCGAGGGGTGAGAACCAGAGGGGCGTAAGTGACATGTCTCCAACTTTACAGGAGGGCCAAAACTATATTAAAATATTCACATGCACCTTTTTGGCACCAACGTTTCTTTTATTTCATCTGATGGCAATATGAACAAAGCATTACATATAGTTTAAAAAATAATAATAATATCTGTTGTGATAAAAATAAAAATATAACATAAAAAATATTTACCACGTTTACCAAATATACATTTCTCAATGTCAAAGTGCAGTTACACCCCTTTTGGCACAAACTAACTACTTAGTATGTTCAGTATTTAAGTATTGTGGTTTTGAATAACTCCAAATTGATTAAGAATTCGCTTGTGCCCTTTTGGCAGTAGAAAGAGCTTTCATTTGATCACCCAAAATGTAACTTCCACCCCTCTGGTTCTCACCCCTCGATATGCTGTATATATGAGTAATCTGGTATATCTGCTGTTCTATGAGATTACCAGAGGCTTGCTGCTGTGAAAAGTATTTCAGGCCTTTTGTGTGCCTATATACACACCATTCATATAAGCCTGAATGAAACACATTTACAAACTAGCTGTGTAGATATCCATCAAAGTAGTGTTCTCTCCTTTATGACAAATACTGTATGTTCGCATTAATTATTTGTACACCACATTCTAACAAAGTGATACTTGTAGAAATAACGTGTATATTACATTTGTTATGTGTTTATTACAGTATAGTGATTTATAGTGATCCTCGTGACTGGTGTGATGAATGAATGTGTTGTTATGATGAGTGTCACACCAAAGTGTGAGTCTGTTTTACCCGCTGTGTGCAGTGTTTCGCCAGGGAGACATTGGCACCAGTTGGTACGCTGTTCTTTCTGGATCTCTGGATGTCAAGGTGTCAGAAACGGCCAACCATCAGGTACATCACAGAGCCTATGGCTTCTCTGCTCTCACTGTGTTGTTGAGTGATACATCACTGTTGGGGGGAAAAAACACTCAGTTTATAGATTTGTACACTATTCATTAACACACGAATGTCTTCAAGGTGGTTCAATGAAACTACAGTAGGTTCTTAGATATTTGCTCAAATTATAAATCACCGTGTTGGATTTCTGAACACTGCCGTCTGATATATTCCTGCATTTCTGCACCTGCCTTTTAGATTTAGATGTCTCCCTTACATGGACCATAACAACGGATTGATCTCGTACAGTACTTTCGTGTACTATATTCTCCATTCATGTTGTTTATTTGTCAGTCCTGGTGTTCGCGGTCAAGGGCTTCATTCTGCCTATTGCACTTGACACTGTTCTTCATGTTACTGTGTTGTATACACTGTGTGGCCCAGTACAGCTCTCTTGTTTTGTTACATTAGCTCACGTCTCTGCGTCTCAAACCTGCCTGCCTGCCAGCTTGCCAGAACCGGATCAAGGCTGACAACGCTGGAAATAAGAAACAAAACAAAACAAGGCCCACCACGCTGTGTTTAGAGGAAGAGAGAGGGAGAGAGAGAGAGAGAGAGAGAGAGAGAGGGAGGGTGTGTGTGTGTGTGGGGGGGGGGTTACAGGGAGCTTGTCTGAGCAGCATAAAAGCTGACATACAGTTCATGTTTTCTTTGTGCCTGTGTCCATATTGTGCCATTGCTGGCCTAGCTTCAGTGGCTTTATCTGAAATGTCAGTTTCTTTTTATATAAGGCAAAATATTGTTTCAAAACTCAAATGTCACAATGTGTATGTTTGTGTGTCTTTCATATCTTGAATAATATATCATATTAATCAGTTTCATTCCATATACTAACCATTTTTGGTGCTGTAAATTGACAATGCAGGTGCAATATGTAATGTCAACAGTCAACAAACGTGTTGTGGTTGTTTAGGATGCAGTCACCATCTGTACCCTGGGGATTGGGACAGCGTTTGGGGAGTCGATCCTGGACAACACCCCCCGCCATGCCACTATTGTCAGCAGAGAGACCAGTGAACTGCTCCGCATCGAACAGAGGGAGTTCAAGAGCCTCTGGGAGGTGAGTTATATATATATATCACACACATATATACTGTAGAGAGAGAGAGAGAGAGAGAGTGTGTTTGTGTGTGTGTGTGTGAGAGAGAGAGAGAGAGAGAGAGAGAGAGAGAGAGTAGACCTAGCACAATTATTTATGTGTCCTACTTATTTTGTTATTTATTTCATTATCATTAATGCAATATCATACATTATTATAAATTGTGTTTGTTGTTTGGTGTATTGTGTATATTTTTATGGACAGAGTCTAAACTGTCAGAATAATTGGTTAGCTTGTGAGCATCAGAAGGCTCGATAACGGCCCGTATACCATACATGGAGTAATGGAGTATGGAGTAAATAGTTTCCTTGCAACATTGCACACTGACTTGTCTGAAACGGTCACATTTTACAGTAATACCGTCTTTAACCACAAGAGGGCTTTGTTGTACATGTCTGTCATGTGTGGTTGATGCATCCCATTTTCAGATGGATATCCATGGACGATAATACCCTCTTTAATCTGGTCAGCTGTGTGGGTCTATTAGATGGGAATTTGTGTCGGATGAAGAATGAATGCGTTCTTAACTGTTCTTAAGACAATATTACTGTCACGCAAAGCACTCGAGCAGTCTGGTAGGTTAGTTAGGTCAGTTATTGGAGGCGCATGTGAGACCTTAGTGCAGACATAACACAAAGTGTATGACAGGTTAACACTATTAGGGTAATTAGGGTGTGTTTTCTCACTGGTTCTTAAACTGTCTAGGTGTCTTGAATCTTGTGACCATTGGGTCACAAGATTCTTCTATTAGGTGAAATCATGTTATGAAAAAAATTACAATTTACTTTTGATCTACTTCTCTCTATTTTGAGTTGTTTTATCACAAAAAGGGAATACAGTAATGAACTGCTTGCTTTTAGAGTTCAGGTATTAAAAAGTTTAACAACAAGGGTTAATGGTAGCTCAAATAATAATATTCCCAGAGACAGCTCTCACTGCTTTTATTTATCGGTCTGAAAATGTGTTTACAATGAGATCAAAGCTTGTGAATGAATATGATGTGAATTAAGAATGTGTTTTTACGTTACTAACATACGTTGCGGGGACATAGACAAAAGCCCCTGTGCAGTCTTATTAATGGACTTGTGGTGTGTTCGTTTGTGGACTAAGCGCCCTCGTTCTACCCGGCTGTCTATTCCAGGACAGCGGAGATAAAGCAGACATCGTCTGCCTGTAGCCAAATCTTATTCAGTCCCAGCTACCACGTCACGGAGCTTCCATTGTGCGTGCGCAGTGCGCTTATGAGTCGGTGTGTTGTGAGGACTCAAAAGATGGGATGAATGGAGCTGTGTGTGATTGATGAAAGGATGAGAGATAAAACACTCCATTATTATACACTATTTATTGCATGAAGTAAAAGTGACATGAATGAACACTCCAAGCTTGTTTATAGTCTCTCTCTCTCTCTCTCTCTCTCTCTCTCTCCCTCCCTCTCTCTCTCTCTCTCTCTCTCTCTCTCTCTCTTTCCCTTTTTTACTCCTGTCCCATTCATCCGCCTGTGCTTTCTGTTGCCCACTTCCTCTATTCTGTCCCTCTCTCAACCCCACAAACATAGTATCTTCTCTCCCCTTCCTCCTAACGACCCCCCCCGCCCCCCATGTCCGCCCTCGCTCTGTGTTTCCCCTCTCTCCTTCTGATTCTCTTTGCTTTTCTATAACGCGCTCTCTCATTAGAGTAGCTGGCTTGTATGGACACACTAATCACCGTGGTAACCTGTGTAAGAGAGCAGTAAGGTTGTTGGTCGGCGTGCGGAGGAAGAGGTGGGGGGGGAGAGAGAGAGAGAGAGAGAGAACCAGAGGAGGGTTTTATAGGGCACTGTGTGTGTGTGTGTGTGTGAGAGAGAGAGAGAGAGAGAGAGAGATAGAGAGAGAGAGAGAGCAGCTCTCTGAGCAGGATGCTGTTTGGTGGCGTGTGTGTGGTGGGTGGTACTAGAGGTAAGGGCAGTTCTCTGGTGTCTCACTGACCCAGGCACCAGACAGGACCAGTGCGTGCACCGCCACAGGTGAGTTTGGCTTCTCAGTGGAGTTAATATGCGTGTGTATGTGACACGCACAGCGCTGAATCACATTGGGCAGTTGAGGCTTTTGATGTGCAGTAATCCAAAGGTTTAATGTCAGCACGTAGCTTGTATGAAACATGTTTGTTTCAAAACCAGCGCTGTTTGGCTATAAATGCATTCTGGGATTGATTTTAGAATTTCCTGTGTGATGTTACAGGAGGCTTGTGCAACAATATGCCCTGTTTAAACAAGGTAATTGATAAGGAGAATATTGGTCTTTATTGATCCCTCAGGGGATATTAAGGACACTAGAGAGAACAATTAAGGGCCTGGCTAGTCTTTGGATGTGGAAAGCCACTTTGAACAACGTTTGGCCAATTATGAACGGCTGTTTGTTGTATAAAGCTGCAAAGGCTGCTGTTGTGACTGCTTCCAACAGCATGAACACACACACACACACACACATACACACACGCACACGCACACACACACACACACACACACACACACACACACAAAGCTGATTCTTGAATGAAGCTGTGTGTGTGTGTGTGTTATATAATGTTAGTTCTGCATTTTAATGATTTTGGTTGTACAAAGGGCTTTGTTTTGGAAGATACTTGCAGTGTGTGTGTGTGTGTCTGTGATATGCCTGTGTGTTGTGTAGTGATGCGTTCTGAGATGTGCTGAGTAGGCAGCAGGCTAATAGATGATATGTTGTCAATGTAGAACTCCCTGTGATCTGACGGTTTGAGTTCCTTGTGTGTGTGTGTGTGAGAGAGGTTCATGACTATGTGTACACGCCATGTGTTTTGTCTGGTAGAAATATCGCCAGAGCATGGCTGGACTGCTGGCTCCTCCTTACGGTGCTATGGAGAGCGGATCAAACAACGACAGTGAGTTCAAACACTCACCCACACAGAAACACACACTCACACAACATCTATAGATGTATCATTAATGCACACGATACATAGACATGCATACATGTATCCTTGTTTTAAACATCAATTATACAGTATATTGTTCATAAATGCAAAGTATGGTTTGCAGTGTTATGGACGATGTGTTTGTGTAAATGCAGAAATGTCACTTCACCTTCCTTTCCCAGGAATGACAGACAAAGACACTATGAACTCTGAGTCCCTTGGCCTCCTGAATAGGTCTCATAGCAAGGTGAGCGCCCACCCCTTTAAAGCTCTACTGTCCTTAATATATTCAGGGCTACTAAACAATTCTGCTGAAATACTTGCTTTTTGTGTTCTTTTTACCTAATATTAAATCAGAATGTTTTTAACATACCTTTGATCATACTTTGAAGCTGTTTGACCTTGATTCTTTAGTTTCCATATGTTGTTATATAAAAAATACAGCACTTCTAACTGCAAAATATCTACAATGAATCTACAAGTCTCAAAGATCAATTCGTCTGCCCGTACAGTAGATGTTAATCAAAAGTTAAGTTAATCAAAATGAAATTGCGGTAGATATACTTCACTTTTTTATTAATTTCAAACATCAATAATGTGATCGGGGTTCATACTGTACCAATAAGTAAGTGGAATATGTCCATATTTGCTTAATATGTGTGCTTTTTAACAATATAGAATACGCTGTCATTTTTTAGTGCTATTCATATTTGGTACTCAAAATGTACTTATACTGGAGTTAATATACAGTACCTGCATTTTATGCAATTGTGTTTAAATGTATTATGATTACATTCACACAATATGTCATACCTACCTGCTTGGTTATGAATGAACCAGGGTGCCTGTGCCAGGTCTGGTCATAAGGTGTGTTCACTGACCACCCTGGTTATGACACCCAGATGTGTTCCTCTGTGGTTATGCTAATGTAGCTCATTCATTTACTCAGAAGAAAGGCACCATCTGCCAAATTAGCATTCTTTTCTTTGTTACTCTAAATAGCAGCTGTATGTGGTACTACTACTGTATGTGTGCGTTTGTGTGCGTGTGTGTGCGCGCGTGCTGATGATGTGTGTGTACATGAATGAGATTTCCAGGTGTGTTCTTGTATGTCTGTGATTGTGGAAATGTAGTTGAATGAATTACCTTTTCCATCTGCGTTTTTTCATTGATCGTGACATATGCGTGGTTGTCACGGCAGCAGGAGTCTGATATGATATTATTGGAGTGTGTTCTAAAAAACACATTAGAAACAAACTCATATTTTACAGAAACAAAACTCGACACGAATTAAATCGGAAACATTTGTAGGCCGTTTGTGTGACCTACTTAACTATATAAATATCAAATGCATATTTAATTATGATGAATATGTCCAGAGTTAAGATTGTACTCCTGCTTGCAGTGTTACTAGCCTGCTTTTGGGCCATCCAAAAATAAGATTAGGATTATTAATAATACTAATAATAGCATTTATATTGAGTAGGGCAGAGGTCTTCAACAGGGTGCTCCACTGTAAAATAATTTATGATTTAACTGTAACACGCTTGTGTTGTCTAGGTTCCGTCGGAGAAGCTGCAGCGTGGAGGCAAGGTTCTGCGGAACGCCATCCTGTCCAGAGCGCCGCACATGATCCGCGATAGGAAGTATCACCTCAAGACATACAGGTGCGTTTCTCTGTGGAAAACATGATCAGCACCGTCACCGCTGACCGCGGTAACGATTTCTCGGCCATGTAATGTCACGTCGTCGACCCAAGAGGGCGCCTGTGTGTCTTCAGCAGGCCATTATACATTATGTGCACTGTGCCTTGCTCGCTAGCCTGTGTGTTCTTGTGTGTTGCAGACAGTGCTGCGTGGGGACCGAACTGGTGGACTGGCTGGTTCAGCAGAGCGCCTGTGTCCACACACGCTCACATGCTGTTGGGATGTGGCAGGCTCTACTGGAGGAAGGGGTCCTTAACCATGGTAATGATGATGGTGTAGGGGAGAGTGTGATCATAGGGGCTGTGCAGGGGGAGGAGTAGAGATGAGATGTGCGCTGTGGGTGTTTTAAGCCATGGAATGCTAAAGTGTTGATGGTTTGAAGAGCAGATGCAACTCCCAATGCAAATCAAGGCGCGTACATGAAATACGTACATATTGCTGCCTTGCTCAGACTGACACATTTCCTTCGTTTGCCTCTGCGGGGAGCGGGAACTGGTCTAGCACACTGCTTGCTGTCAGTGAAAATGAATTGAGCCAATCAATTTGTGTGAACACAAGGTTACTGGACCAATCACATCGCAGCATATTGTGGATTGACTAATTGATCTTATTCAACATTTAAAGTCCGTGGAATCACATAACTGCTGACTCTTACAGTAGGTAGAATGACAGGGACAGACAGTGCTGATGTGTTGATGGGGAAGATTCATTACAAATTCTTCCAGAGTGAGTTTGAGCTATTTTTAGCTGTCTTTAGTTTCAGTGTGTGTTTTGAGCATAGTGTTAGAATAATGCTGTTAAACTGTTCAAGTCATCCGTATGTGACACATGCCTGTGTACGATGAAGTGTGTATTATGCCCTCCAGTGGACCAGGAGCTCGGCTTCCAGGACAAGTACCTGTTCTATCGTTTCCTTGATGACGAGGAGGAGGACACGCCGTTGCCTAGCGAGGACGAGAAGAGGGAGAGCGAGGAAGAGTTGGCCGAAACCATCCTGTTCCTGGCTCAGCTCGGCCCTGACGCACTGCTGCGCATGATCCTCAGGAAAACGTATGCTGCTATATTTACACACCTTTTATGCGTTTATTTAAAAATAAACTTGTTTAAAAATTCACAAGGCCCCAAAAGTATGTCATTCAGTTTCCGCCCACTTTGAGAGGCACAGCAGATTAAGCATGTGTGTTCTGAATTTGCCGCAGTGCATCTTGCATCCTCTTTTTCATTTTTTTTTTTGTCTGACCTAAATTCGTTTACCTAATTTAAAATGCATTTTTACTCAAAACAATGTTGGGATGTGCTGCTTGCTCAATATACTGTATCATAGCCTTATTTGGCTGGCATTATTATGTATCCTAGTAATAGAATGTGTGATTTAATTGTTTGTGTATATGTATAAGGGAGATCTGTGAGTGTTTAGTGCTCACTGGGTTTATGTCTCCACAGGCCTGGCCAGAGGACAGGCGATGACCTTGAGATCATCTATGATGAACTGCTTCACATCAAGGCCTTAGCTCACCTCTCCAACACTGTGAGTCAACCACACACTGTCTTAAAGGGACAGGATAGTAGTTCTAGTAGTAGTAGTACTTCTGGAGAAGAGCTGTGAAATAAGTGTTGTAATAATGAATGAAGTGTTTGAGTTGTTACTTTACTGCCACTATGATTTCAGTGTTCTCCTTCAACCGACGTTAACCACTTGTCTGTTCTGTAGGTGAAGAGGGAGCTAGCCAGTGTTCTGATCTTTGAGTCACATGCCAAAGCTGGAACCGTGTGTAGGTGTTTTTGTATTTCTATGTATTGTATCTATATATTTCTATATAGGCTTACACTGGATTTATAGGTGTGATACCATGGTTGATGATGATGATGATGACGATAACATTTGGGAAACCTTCCTCTGCTAAACCTATCCTAATATATTATATTAAGCTATATTAATGCTGATACTGTACTGTTGTTTGGGCTCTAATTTGTATCTAGTATGTTTGTGTGTGTGTGTTATGTGATAGGGTATTGTGTGTGATATGTGATAGGGTAATGTGTGATATGTGATAGGGTAATGTGTGTGATATGTGATAGGGTAATGTGTGTGTTATGTGATAGGGTAATGTGTGATATGTGATAGGGTAATGTGTGTGTTATGTGATAGGGTAATGTGTGATATGTGATAGGGTAATGTGTGTGT
>JAODUE010008288.1:0-28912 GCA_027564755.1 Amblyopsis hoosieri
AGATGTCCTTGAGTTTTTAGAAAGGCATCCAAAATAAAATGTATTATTATTATTATTAATAATATTTTTATTATTATTATTATAAATGGAAAGTAGAGGTTCTAAGCTTTCTCCTGATATCATGGCTCTGCATGCATATCCTACTGTTGTCAGAATAGGCCTACACCAAAGATGAGAGCAGGTGCTGTGCATGTGCAGTTACTATGGCTACAAGTGAAGTGCAGGTACGTGCTATCAACCATGGGTGTGAACAAGGAACAGAACTCACAACTATAGTCTGCCATGAATGGAAGCTTGATAGTGATTCCAGCACCCTCCAACAGCTCGCACCCATTCCAGCCAGATAAATGATAGCCTATGATTCTGTTTACCATTAGAGAGCCGGTTCCCATCTGAGAGACGTTGTTAAGATCTGTTTTGTTTTTTCTAAAATGGGTTTTCTCAGGAGGGTGGCTGGCGTCTCCCTTAGAGATAGGGTGAGAAGCTCAGCAATCCGTGAGGAACTCTGAGTAAAGCCGCTGCTCCTTTGCGTCGAAAGGAGACAGTTGAGGTGGTACGGGCAACTAGTAAGGATGCCCCCTTGGCGCCTCCCTTGGGAGGTGTTCCAGGCACGTCTAGCTGGGAGGAGGCCTCAGTGAAAATCCAGGACTAGGTGGAGAGATTATATTTCCACACTGGCCTGGGAACGTCTCGGGTTCCCCCAATCAGAGTTGGATAATGTCGCTCGGGAAAGGGAGGTTTGGGGTCTCCTGCTGGAGCTGCTGCCCCCGCGACCCGACTGAGGATAAGCGGATGACGATGGATGGATGGATGGATTTCACGAACAATAGGCTATGTTGTTAACTACCGTGTGTGTGTGTGTGTGTGCTCTAACACAAGTGTTTTTACATGTTATCGTTGCCAATAGGCTAAATGTACAGTGATTGCACTATTTGTCTATCAACAGAAATAAATCCACACGGCAATTGGAAATCCTGGTAAGGTAAAGGTAAAGGTTATTTTATTGTCACATACACATACATGTAGCGAATTTTGTTCTCTGCATTTAACCCATCCCTCAAGGGAGCAGTGAGCAGCTGCTGTGCAGCGCCCGGGAACCAACTCCAGATTGAGGCCAGTGTCTCTGGTCAACAGCACTGACTGGAGGGTGAACCTAACATGTTTTTGATAGGTTTGGTTGGTTGGTTGGTAATGTCTTAATAACACAACGCAAGATCACATCGGTTACACGTGCATGTGTGTGCGTGCACGAGCACATCTGTGTGTCTCTGTGTGTGTTTGTAACTCACATTGCCAATTCTTCTGACAGTAATGGTGTGGAAATGGCCATCAGCCACCTGTTTTCCAGCTTGCAGCTTCACAGGCCCAGAGCCCAGGTTGTATGAAAGATGTACTCTCCCATCCAGTATTTCCAGTGTGAAGAAGTCCCGACTGGCGGCTCCGCCTGGGTTGTGCAGGAGCAGAGACATCTGCTGGAGCGTTGCCAGCTCCAGAGTGATCAGGTTACTCCTGGAATCTAATGGACGGAACTCCATGAATGACAGCTCCTCAAAGCCATAGCTGTGCTGCTCGCAGTAGACGCCACTCACGCCTGTCATAAAAGCCAACACAAACAAAGTCAAATCATATTTGAAACTAGACTATTTGAACTAAACTATATTTATTTTATTTGCATTTATTTAATGTATACTTAATGAGATATAAAAATATGTAAAAAAATGTATGGTCTGTTTATTTACTTATTTATTTTTACCATGAAATATGTTGAGTTAGTGATGGGTTGTTTGCAAACGAGCCGGCTCCTATAAGTAAACGATGAGAGCCGTTTCCCATCTGAGATATGTTTTTAGAGCCATTTCTTTTCTTTTTACCTTACATTTTTGTTTTTAATTAATAGTAAACAGAATCATAGGCTATCATTTATCGGGAATGGGTGCGAGCTGTTGGAAGGTTTTGGAATAACTATCAAGCTTCCATTCACGGCAGGCTATAGTTGTGAGTTCTGTTCCTTGTTCACACCCACAGGTAGTTGATAGCACGTACCTGCACTTTGGCACAAATAACCTGCTCTAGTCTTAGGTGTAGGCCTACAGTATTCTGACAACAGTGGAATATGCATGCAGAGTCATTATATCAGGAGAAAGCTTAGAACCTCTACTTTCAATATATAGCCTATTTGACACAAAAGCCAATTCCATGTTATTCAATTATTTCTCCCTAAAGAAAATATGTGAACAAAAATTAGAAAAATGCAAAACGTTCACTAACTTAACGACCATTGGCTTTACAACCATGTTAAAACCTGATGTTTTTTACACAAAAAACTATGTAAAAGAATGGTAGGCTATTCTGGAAATTATATTAGGCTATTGTGATACACGTGCACTTATCAATCATATGTCATAATATTGTTTAATTTGGATATTATACAGTGAATAACTACAAAAGGAATGGTGACATCTTTCTATACAGTGCTTATAATATAACATGCTAATGAAATAAGATAGGGTTAGATTACAGTCACAAAGAAGAGGCCATCATTCTCACCAAAAGGACATATGCAGGTAAATCCTGTTGGAGAGTTGGTGCAGCTGCCCAAGACACAGGGGGAAGATTTACAGTGGTCTATAGACTTCTCACAGAGTTCCCCTGTAAACAATAACAAGTAAGTAAGTAAGTAAGCAAGAAAAGTGTATTTGTATAGCACCCTTCACAGGCAGCAGTCACAAAGTGCTTTACAGTATAATGCATACATATAACATTTTAACAAGAATTATACTGTGTGTTTGTGCAGAACACCATTTTTTCATACACACAGTAGTTTTTACCTTCATATCCAGGTCCACAATGACAGTAAAACCCGCTTTGTTTGAAAACACAGGTTCCTCCATTTTTGCACCTCAGATCGAGGCATTCATCGACATCTGTAGCGCATAAAGGGTCGGCAAAACCGCTCCGGCATTGACAATAGAATCCTCCTGGATTATTTACACAGGTTGCATCATTTTCACAAGGATTTGCCTCACATTCATCAATATCCTCTTCACACCATATTCCAGTGAAGCCAGTTAAACAGCTGCAGTTAAATAGTTCCATCTGTGGCAACACAAAGATGACTGCCAAGCTCTCTAGCACACCGACGTCCTGACTGATATGAATATTTCTGTTGCACGTGGCGCCATTTTTACAAGGATTGGTTCGACATGGGTCATTTGTGATATGAGATATTGTCACATTGCTCTGTGTCTCCAGCAATTTCTTATGGCCTGTAGAGATCCCACTGGCGACCTCTGTATTAAGATATTCACCATTGTAATTCTTAACAGCGGCCAACAGAAGGATTTCTGTGCCAATTATCTTGATTCCAAACACATGGGTTTTTGAGGCTTGTAGATTAAAAACACTGTCGAAAGCTTTGACAAACCTCAAATACTTGAAAGACAAGAACTCTTCAACTGAAGACGATGAGATGTAAAAGAGTATACAGTTGTCCATTGAAGCATTGGTGAAGCCTTTATAGTTTACATAGACACTGTTATTTACAGGGAAGTGAAACTGGTCTGTTGCCTCAATGGTGACGTTAAATGTAGCCTCCCCTTGAAAAGCAGATGACCATAGCTCACATGTACTAGGAGGGATCGTGAACATACTGATGGGGCCATTTTTTATGCTGCAGTTAAAGGTGTCAGAATCATCTTGATCCTCAGGATGGACGTTACCAATCATGCCTCCCTGGAAAGAACTTCCATAATACTTCACCTCAATATATATGTTCCTCTGTAGTGGGGGGTTATCGTTATCATCCAAAACAGTGATCTGAAGCATTGCTGTGGACGACAGCGGGGTAGTCCCAGCATCCCTAACAGCCAATAGCACATTATATAAATTAGTTACTTCCCGATCCAGAGGTCGAGTGGTAAATAAAAGTCCATCAGGTGTCAGTGAAAAGCTACTCTCACTCTTCACAAACCAATAAATGAAAGGCCCTTGGTTTGGTGGAATATCTGAATCAGATGCATTTAACCTGGCCACTATGGTCCCATGAGGCTGATTTTCCTTCACCTGAACCTCCGTTGGCGTCAATCTGGGGGCATTGTCATTAATGTCACCTACAGTCACAACAACATACGTGGTCCCAGTGGCAGGTGGTGCACCATTATCTGTGGCTGTAACAGTGAGATTGTAAAGAGGCCACTGTTCCCTGTCCAGCATTGAGTTTACTGAAATAACACCATGGTATGGATGAATAGCAAACGAGGAGTTAAGGTTTCCTCTCTCAATATTGAAGGAGAAGTGATTCCACTCTAAAATGGAGTCGTGATCAAGAGCACTCACTGTGATCACAGATGTCCCGACCATAGAGTCTTCACCAATGTTTGTGAGATAGAGACTGGTGGAGAACTCGGGTGCATCATTTGTTTCTATAATGTTAATCTGGACCAAAGCCTCATCTACATCCATGCCAGTGATAACACCTCTGTTCTTTGCAAGAACCTTCAGGATCTCAAGGCTGTTGCCTCGTTTCCTTAAACCGACAGTTGTGTATATTTCGCCAGAGTTTTCATCAATTTGAAAGGCTGTATTTCTGCTTTGGGCAAAAGGCAGGTAAAACACCTGTCCCTCTGAGCCTTGGTCAAAATCTGTAGCCACTACTTTTCCAATCCTGGTTCCAACAGGCACATTGGTGAATACTGATAAGTTTATTTCTTTGGGCTTGAATATTGGGATAAACTCATTGACATCAGTGATTTCTATAACAATGTGTGCCACGCTAAATAGATCGCCTGGATTTGATACTTTGACTGTCACATCAAGTATCTGCTCCCGCTCGTAATCAAAGACATCCATGGTGGTGAGCGTGCCATTTCTTGAGTCAATTGCAAACTTATCAACACGACCTGAGGTGAGAGAGTAAGTTACTTGTGCATTTGTTCCAGAGTCTGCGTCAATGGCCTTTAAGTGTATAACAGTTGTTCCAACTGCAGAGTTCTCAGGTACTGACACAATGTACTCTGAGGCTGATACAATAGGAGCATTGTCATTCACATCCATTACATTGACAGTAACATTTATTATCCCTGTTTTTGAAGACCAGCCTCCATCCATTGCTTTAATTTGAAGATGGTATATTACTTTTTCCTCAAAGTCAAGGACTCCAGTGAGTGTTAGCAAGCCATAATCTTTCCATATAGAGAATGGTAAATACTGATTGCCTGGCATTATAAAATATTTAAGGACACCATTGGGACCATAGTCTCTGTCTACCGCCTGGACTTTTCCAATTACCGAACCTGCTGGAAGGTCCTCTGGAACAGAGAATGTGACCTCCGATTCTGAAAAGCTTGGCGCATATTGATTCCTCTCAGATATTATAAACGATATTTCAGTTTGTGACGATAAACGAGGAAAGCCATGATCTTTGGCCAAAACTAATAATTTAAAAGTTTCATTGATATGACTCTTTAAACTTTGGTTTAACACTACTTTTCCATTGTCATCCTCGATCCAAAAGAAATCAGATCCACTCCCTCCATTTAAAACATACTCAACATCAGTAATGTTGCTATTTAAATCATTATCTAATGCTGAAAAGTGGACCACTACAGTTCCTACATCAATATCAAAGGGGACGGCCATTATAGGCGGTAAAGGCAAAAAGGTTGGTGGATAGTGATTATATGGTACAATTTGTATTGACACAGTAGTGTTACTATAAAGGGAAATACTACCACAATCAAATGCAAACATTGTAAAAGTGAAGATTTTTAGGGATGAGTTATTTAAATATATCGGCTGATTGGTATAGATTTTACCAGAGGACGCATTCACCCAAAAAACATAATTTGGGGGATCAATAGCATACATAATTTGGCCGTTAAATCCAATATCGCTATCGATAGCAAGTACTTGTGTAACAAATGTGCCTTGAGTGTTGGTTTCTGGTAAAATTACAGTGTACAAAGAATAAAAGAATATTGGACTATTATCATTAGCGTCTGTGATGACAATTGTAACATCTGTGCTAACTATCCATGCTGAATTATTTGCATTGACTTTCACTACATAATGGTCTTGTGTCTCTCTGTCAAGGTGTCCCAAAACAGTTATGTAACCATTTGTGAAATCAATGCTGAATGGGGTAATACTGTTTTGATTAACTATTGAGTATGCAGTCACAGCATTCTCATTAATATCATCATCAGTGGAGATTACTTGTATAACAGTATGTCCAATAGGGGCATCCTCTGGTATCTCTGAGACAAAAATCTGTGAAAAACTAGGCGCATGGTCATTTCTGTCCAAAACAACCACTATCACATTAGAACTGTCACTGTGAAGAGGGTTATCCTGGTCTGTAGCTGTAATTGTCAAAATGTATTCAGAGATGTGTTCTCTATCTAAACTCAAGGTAGTGCTCAATTCACCATTATCAGAGTCAATTATGAAAATTGCATCAATGTTCCCCTCTACAATATTGTATTGTAATGAGCCATAACTTCCAGAATCAGCATCAATGGCGAGAACATCACAAACCCACATTGGCGGGGAATTTTCAAACACCTCACATCTGTACTCGCTTTGAGTGAACTGTGGCAAGTTATCATTTACATCCATTAAACTAATAATAATTTCCACAAATGATGAGAACGGCGGTGAGCCAGTGTCCCTTGCTTCCATCAACAATGTAAAATCCTTGTGGTTTTCATAATCCAGGGAATTCCCAACTGTTATATTGCCACTTGATGGGTCAACGTGGAATGTTTTGTCATAGTCTCCAGAGGCTATATAGAAAAAAACTGTTTCAGTTCTGGGACTTGTAGCAGAGATAACAGCCACCACTGTTCCTATTGGATCATCTTCAGAGAGTATATTTCTCAGAATGTCAACGTGCATCTCTGGAAATTCTGAGGCATTGTGTAATCTGATAGTAATAGTAGTGATATCAAATTTAGGACTTTCTCCATTGTCTTCAACATGTACATTTATTGTAATGTCTTCTGTTGTTCTGAAGTTACTTGAAGTGAACACAGTGCCGCTTTGTGGATTAATTAAAAAAAGGTCTGCATTTTGTCCTAGTAATGAAAACAGAAGTTCTGCATTCATCTCACTGTCACCATCTGTCGCACTCACAGGGAAAACAACTGAGCCTGCAAAACACACAGCAAAACATGAATCATGAGTCCACAGCAACATACCCAGAATGTACCATATTTTCATAATACAATCATTATTTTTAAGACAGACTTCATTAACCAGATGCTTCTTCTCATATATAATGGTGCGCTGCACAATCTCTCACAATTGGTTTTGTATTGAGAAACTTAATTTGATGAAAACAAACAATTTGTTATAGCTACAGTAATTTCCCTCATGGATAGGATTTACTATGGAATATAGCAATAAAAGCCAAACAATCATTGAATGGTTCTATATATGACCATTAAACATGAATATAGCAAACAACTATTTTCTTTTTTCCTAAACAGAGAATGACATCACATCACACTCTGTGTGTTGTAAACCGAGTTCCTCTGTTCTTTGTTTTATAGCCGCAGCATTTGTTTTGGTCTGAGATGCTGGTGCTTAAAACGACATCTAGTGGTAGACAAGATCATATATGTTAATATATGTGATATGAGCGCCCTCACCTGGAACAACCTCTGATGGCACATAAGCCACATAAGGGCTATTCAGAAACTGTGGCCGGTGGTCATTGACATCACCAACAATCACAGTTACCAGCACTGAACTTGACAGAGGATTGGTGGGACTATTATCTCTGCCAATTACAGTTAGTTTGTAGATGCCTACTGTCTCTCTGTCCAGAATATCAGTTGTAAATAACTCTCCAGATGTTTCTTCAATGGAGAAAGGTGCATCAGTATTTTCTATGAAATATCTGTAAGTAAAAGGTTAAAAAGTTTATAATTAAACAAAATGCGTATTACTGTACATCTTGCTTGAAAGAAAACATAGAAATGTTTGAGTGATATACAGTAGCATTTATATTACATGTATATGACTTATTTTCCATTGTAAAGTTTACATTACCTTATTTCTCCGTTGTTACCCTCATCAATGTCTAATGCTGTGATCATTGCAAACACAGTACCTACAGGGCTATCCTCAGATATGATGGTGTTGTACACATCCTGAGTAAATTCTGGTTTATTGTCATTCACATCATTCACAAAGACAAGTAAAGTTAGAGTCCCTGTCAAAGGTGGAAATCCTTTATATGAGAAAAACACAACACACATTAGGCCTATTTATGAAAACATATTCATAGCACTTAAACAAAAGTGCGTATTGCTTATTGATGTGGAATAAAGCATCATTACCTGAATCAACAGCGATAATATATAAACTATAATGTGGTATTTTCTCCCTGTCCAGGTTTTTTAAAATTTGAAATGTGCCATTTGTACAGATATTAAAACCACTCTCTTCATTTCCTTTCTGTATGAAATAGGAAAGATGGCTGTTGGCGCCAAGATCATCATCTAAAGCTAAAACCTAATTGGAGTGGACAACAATAATTTGGCATTATATACAAAACATTTTCATGTAATTTAAATCACATTTAAGGGATACTGAACTTGTAAACAAGCCCCTAACTGTATACATTAGCTTCCTTACATGTATATCTTACCTCTTAATTATTTAGTTCAAGGTATACAGTAGTAAGTGATTGTAAGCTAATACTGTTTTGGTCAAAAGTACTAAGATTCAATACATATAACATTGAAAAAGCTAATTTGATCTCAAACGTCAGCATGTGGACTTTTGAGGTAGGAAGGCTACAGTATACAGTCAAGGTTTCCAATAAAGTTTACTTTAAATGTATACTGTATCTAGCTTGTAGGACCTGTTGTGTGAGGTCAACTTCATTTTCCAACACATGAATGGCCAGTGTTGCTGGAGAAAACTGCGGCGTGAAGTCATTGACATCCAACACAATGATGTTGACAACAGCAGTGGACCATCTGGGTTTGATACCAAGGTCCATAGCTGTTATAATTAATGTATAATTGGAATCTCTCTCACGGTCCAGTGTATCCATGACTACAACCAGACCTCGGGCCGCGTCGACCACAAACGGACTTGTTTGGGACAACGTGTACCGCACTTGTCCATTAGGCCCGATGTCCAGATCACTGGCCTGAGCCTGGAAGATGTTGGTTCCTCTAGGTGTGTCCTCTCTGACAGCAACGCTGTAGGTGCTTTGTGGGAACTGGGGGTCATGGTCATTTACATCCTTAATTTGCACTGTAAGATTCATAGAGTTTGACCTCTGGGGTGATCCTCTATCAAAGGCTGTTATGGTTATTGTGAGCCTGTCAACCTGCTCCCTGTCCAGTGCCTCCTGTAGATATAGCTGCCCACTTGTGTTATCCATTGAGAACCAACCATCAGAGTTCTTTGCTAAATAATACAAAACGTCCCCATTGGATCCAAAGTCTGGATCTTTAGCATGCACGGCCATTACAACTGAACCAACTGTAGTGTCTTCGGGTATCACAAGACTTTTCTCTGAAGTAAAGGATGGAGAGTTGTCATTGGTGTCATCAACGACAACGATTACATGCGCCGTGCTGGTGAACTGTAAAGACAAGGGCTGAGCGCGGTCATTGGCTGTCAGTGTCAAATTGTAGGACGTTTCCCTTTCTCTGTCTAATTCGCTGTTCAGACACAATATGCCAGCTGGGTTCACCACAAATACATCTGCTCCATCTCCACTGTTCACTCTAATGTCCACAGCGCCATTTCTACCTAAAATATAAGAAGAAAATAATGACTTAATTTATTCTGAATCTCACATAATAATGCGAAGCAAAGATATAGCAGCAAACATTAATTTAAGTGTTGAAATGTCGTCTTATATAAAATATAACAGTAGAATACTTTGTGTGTACATTGTTTACTTACCATCATCTTTATCTGAAACATTAAGGGCAAGGAAACAAGTACCAACGTGTGTGTCTTCCGGCAGCAAAGAAGAATAGGCGGCCTGTCTGAAAACAGGTGGGTTGTCATTTACATCCAACACATTGAAGTAGACCCTGACACCGGATACCTGCACATCGCCCTGTTGCACCGCCACTGTGAGAATGTAGTGCCTTTGTGTTTCTAAATCCAGGCTGCGGGATAATAAGAAGTCCCCAGAGTGCGGGTTCAGGAGGAAAATGTTTTCTCCATTGTCCTCCTGCACGGAGTATGCGATAGCCGTGGGACCCTCGTATGCCCCCGCCACCTTTCCCAC
The DNA here is from genome assembly GCA_027564755.1 of Amblyopsis hoosieri. Lineage (NCBI taxonomy): Eukaryota > Metazoa > Chordata > Actinopteri > Percopsiformes > Amblyopsidae > Amblyopsis > Amblyopsis hoosieri. Next base: position 10,265 of record JAODUE010008288.1, read on the forward strand.
CACGGTTCCTGTCAGCCCAGGGTGTAAACCTGTTAGTAGGTGGTCTAACGCAGTGTTTCCCAACCCTGCACCTGGTTCTCCCTACGCCAGCTAACCTGACTCAAGTGAACGGGTTATCAATATCAGCAGAAACCTGATAACAACAAATGCATTTGAATCAGGTATACGTATACATGAAGATATCTACAACATGCAAGACCAGGGTTGGGAAACAATGGTCTAACGCAGCAGTCTAAGGATATAAGGCCCCACACTATATAATGCCTTGACCAGTGATCCTTGAATAGGATATGATAATGAAGATAATAAAACAATTTAGATCAATACAAATCAATCAATAATAAATAATAGTATACAAATCCTAGATTAAATACTAAAACATTTTATTTTAATCAATGGTCTACTGTAGTCTAACTAGCACAATACAATTAAATGTAAATTATAGGAGACAAATTTTAGACAAAATTTTGTAATTGACATGGATGCGATTCATCAATTCAAAAAATGTGTTTCCATCTGCATATACTGAATTTTACTGGATATTATTTTATGTACAGTAATAAGAAAGGTATTAGTATATTAGTTTACTAACCTGGCACAGTGTCTTCTTTCACTTGAAATGAATAGACAGATTTGGAGAGAGACATCTGTGATCTGTAATGGGTGTGCATTGTAACTGTGCCATAACGCGGTACACTATCCATAGCATCCCATGATGTATTAAGCCCAGGGGGATCTACATGCTGTCTTCTACTGCTTGCATTTACATTATTTGCAGATGTGCATTCACCAGTGAATATTGTATCAAGCACCTGTAGAATCATGCAGAAGCCAGAAGCATGTGTAATTGTATCCAAAATACTTACCCTTACCGCAGGAGTGTTTGAATGTATTAGTAAGTGAAACATATACATCTACCTGAAATACCCTTTGGGGATTTAGTGTTATCTAAACTTTATTTTTTGTGGAACTGCAACTTATACAGTACATTTACAGGTTAAAATAATATTGAAATACCGGCTATACATTTGCATACATACTGTAGATATTTCTATACTCTAGAATTATAGTGTAACAGTATAACATATACTTGATTGTCAGTGACATATAAGAATTACATTGCAGCACTTACCACAATATGAAACAGTAAACTTAAATAGCTTCTCCATTCTCCATTCTCCATTTTGATTATATGTTAAATAAATCCTCTATTAGAGTTCAATCACCAGTAAATGTAATGCAATGCATTACATCCACAAAAGACCAGCAAAAGGGAATATAGCTGTATCCATGGTGATTAGCTAATCTTCTCAGTCTGTAATCCTGAGTGTCACGCCCCTTGGACATCATCCTGTTATAAAAATGGTCAACTCCCCTTTGCCACCATCCTGTCTTAAAAATCTCCAGCAAACAAACTAGAAAATAGTGTGCTATATTACTTACACAGGGCTTGGAATCAGACAGAGCTCTGTATAATATGATTACTCAAATGTTCTTTGATTCCTAATGCCTAGAAAAATACATTGACTAAAATAGTGTTTTGCTCTGGCATGGTAACCCTGAGTTAAACTGCTGTCAGATGGGGATTCATTCAGAGATGTTAACAAAAAGAAAGGATGAAGAAACTTTCAAAGGGTGCAGGAGTTGAACTGGAAACATTAGATTGTTTGCTCTGAAAGATTATAACATGTAGATATATTTACCATTATGTTTATTGTATTTTTATAAAGGTAAATATGTATATAGCCTAAATCTACAAAAACAAATATCATATATATTCAAATATAATTCTGGATTACTTAGAATCGTATTATAAATTAACTGAAAATTGCAATGAAATTTGGAAGATGTTTAGACGACCATAATAAAAATGCATTTATTTATCTGAAACTATATATTTCAAATGCCAATAGTGACATATTAGTTTACCTATGAGGTTAAGCTGCTTTAAAGATGGACTGAAAGAAGCCCACAGTGGATTCAGTTGTATTTGCAAATGTCTCACACATAGTGAGACATTTTGTTGTACGCTAAAGGACAAAGCTGCTGGGAAAGTCGGATAAATGGGATATGTGAACCTCCTTTGAGTGACTATTAGGCCACTGTGTCTGTGAGATTATCTCCAATTACAGACAGGGTGAACTCTAGCCTATAAAAAAAAAAAAACCTGAAACATTTTGGAGGTATGCTGTGAGCAGTCTACCTTGCTATAGGATAAGACACTGTGACAACTGCCCCAGTAACCTGTTTTACTATTATGCATTCTATGCATGGTACAATAAGTGAACACATACAGAACCAGACAATAGTTTGGATATAGATCAAATCTACACAGGCCTACTCAAAGTATTAGATGTTTTGTAGATGGCGCCATCTTCTGGACTGTGATTGCTACAACCGCAGTCATTTGATTAATTTTTTAATTTACCTTTGTCTATTGGTATTACATAATTTGCTACTATAAAGCACATTGTCTTTGGAGAATTGGGCATAATTAGTGAGTGATCAGTTTTGTTCTTTATGGCAATAATGAACATATGATCTGTGCTTGACTTGGTGCACTTTACAGTAGTCAATAATCTTGTCCTATACTGCCTGCTAGTTCACAATATTAAGCACAAAATTATCCTGTAAATACAAGATAATGTCTCAATAACATTACAATAATATTTTTATTTAATATCAACTATATCAAAGTTTAGAATCTGTTGTTTTAATTATTATATATATATATACATACATACATAAATGTGGTCATTTTAACTTGAAGGGAGGGGAAAGAAATATCCAAACTTAAAAAAAAAGACCTTTATTTAAGACATTCTTGAAAGTCAACAACCGCGTCAGATATTAGAGTGGTATTCAAAGAACAATAAAATACAACACGTGAAAAAATATTTTTCAAAATAAAGAAAAATACACTACCAACTCAGAAATTTTATTTGTGAGTTGTACTTGTACATCTAGATACTATGTCCATAGCGTTTTATATTCCTCAAAGTGTTCCGGAACATGGCAGGAATAAAGAATAAACAACTCCAGTACCACTAGAAAATTAGGAAATGTTAACTTTACATTAAAGGAGGATAACACTGTACATCTTAAAAACATTAAATATACACGTTCTTTTTCAGTTTGACGTTTGTTTCAAGATGATTAATTGAGTATATTAGTGTTACATGGCATGAACAAAACCTTCAGGATTAATCCTAATACATTCTAGTCATCCTCATCATCTTCCTCATCATCATCTTCTGCCTCGTCCTCCTCGTCATCTCCACCGGCAGCAGCAGCAGCAGGTACTGTATCCAGTTTACCCTTGGTACGGTAGGCAATGATATCCTGCAAGTGATAATGGCATAGGTGGGTCAAATACTTGTTCTCTAGGTATGCACAAACATCAGGTGTTTTTCTGAAAACCAGGAAAAACCCTTTCTTAAAATGTCTAGCCACCTTGTCGTATTTCTCCTTCAATTTAGATGCCTTCTTCTCATAGGGCTGCTTGTCCTCTGCAGAGGAGTTGTTCCACATCTCTCCCAGCTTCTTTGCTGTGTCTCCAATGGAAAGCCCTGGAGTGTCACTCTTCACCTTTGGACGGAAGTCTGCGCAGAATATGAAAAACGCAGACCTACAGGAAAGAAATGGCATTTCCATGTTATAATAAAGTTTCTAGAATGACATAACTTGTCAGAATATTACTTGTTGACTAAATGTGAACTATAGTACATACGGTGGTCTTTTTGGTGCATTGGGGTCCTTGAATCGCTTCTTCTTTTGGCCTTTTGGGGGAGTGTAATTATTCATTTCTCTCTCATAGCGGACCTTGTCTAGTTTTGCCATGTCCTCAAACTTCCCTTTCTCTTTTGGTGACATTGTCTATGTGGAGAAAAAGACAAACTATAAACATCAATTTCTTAGCAACTAAACAGCAAGTTTCAGAACCCTATATTCAACAAATAAAAATACATTACACTATTATAATGAAAATACTGTTGAATCTACCTTCCATCTCTCAGAGCATTTCTTGGAAAATTCTGCAAAGTTGACACTTGCTTCAGGGTGTTTCTTCTTATGCTCCTCCCGACATGTTTGCACAAAGTAGGCATATGAGGACATTTTGCCCCTTGGCTTTTTTGGATCTTTCACCATCTTGGAATTCTAAATATAAACATAATAAAATAGTTGTTTTTTTTATTAAGAGATTGTGACATAGCAGCAATAATATAAATACCCCACGGCTAAATAGTCTGCGATTGAATTGTCAGTTCCCTATTTTGTTTAGATGTGGGGGCAGTATGGGAAGACTGATTCGTTTTTTGTACCGTAGTCACCAAGGTACAAGTAGTTATTAAAATACTGCACTGACCCGTAATAGGCCGTGATAGTTAACTATTTTAGTGTAATTCGTTTTCGCATCAATAAAGTGTACATCTAGGGGCTATAATGAAAATATATCTTCGATCATAATCCTACTGCGCAGTGGCTTGACGGCATTGTGCATGCTAATATTAACATTACCTACCAGCCGGCATTGCTTGCGCTAGCCATAATGGCTGCCTGCTTGCTTTGTGTACTCGAGATGTTTTCTTTTTAAGTGACAACCAACCAGCTAGTTCTAGTCTAGCGTTACTAAGATCATTACACAAAATGTCTTACAACGCCATGGTGATTTAGTGAATATGGTTTTATTTCCCAAAGTTATTAAAGTGCATGTGTTATCATCAATGTGTATAAAATACATGTGGCGCCACAATAAAGAATGATGCTGGAGCTCAGCTAAGATTTGTATTGACGCTCATTTTGTCGCTAGCGTTGGGCTCAGCAAACAGGCTAGCCAGTTAGCAGCTAGCTAGCAGTGAATTTGCATATTAGCTGACGTTACACTAGCCGACTCTTGCACCAAGGTAGTACGGTACATCGTAGTAGTAGGATATATGGGGGAGTTATCACACGACATGCGTCTATCGTAGTCGCCCATTGGGTTGGCTAAACTAAACTTAACAGTAGATGGGCGAGTGTTGGTTAACATTAGCAAGGGCACGATAGCTTCTTAGCAGCCCAACTACTCGGATACAATAAACACAAAAAAAAACAAATGATTCAGAATATAAAACAACAACATTTCCCATTCAAAGAAAGCATTTAATGTTCGACCTTTTCGCTACTTGTGAAACATCATGCTTACCCCGATAACGCTATATGCGTCCAGATGTACGTCGACGTGTATCAAACAATGGGACAGAAAGCAGTGTTAACGCGCGGTCTTTTGGGCTGTTCATTGTGTGTGTTGGGGCTCCTGCTACTACGCATTGGCTGCCGCCAACTCCTTAGGCTATCTTATTGGACACTAGTGGTTTATGTCTCGTGCACTGTGTGATTGGTTGTTTTGGTAAATAAAAAAGGCTGCATGGCGGTAAAACTGAATCACGGCATCCATGATCACGAGAATCATACAAGGTATCTTGTGTGATTGCAATAGCCTAACCGTAGGCGTAAACATACACAAAACTAAAAATGAAATATTAATATTTTGGAATATGCCCCCACGCCCTCCCCTAGTAATACTAGGCTATAACATGTTATAGCCTAATTCTTTCGTTTTTACGTTGTTTTTTTATTTTTTATTAAGAATATTTATTGTATTTCCTTTTTCCTTTCTTTTTGCGTATCACTCAGATATGCCTTTGTGATTTCTGTGCTATTTCATTCAGCACCAAGGAACTGTCCACTGCCTGTGGCGGCTTCACGTTATGGTTTAAAACCCAACATAGCCATTTGTATTCCAAGTGCAGGCTATTCAGTCCGTTTTACAGAATATTTTACATTTAGGCTGAATTGATGAGCCATATATCCCAAACATATTATCTCAGCCTATTCTGTAAATTAGGTGATCCACTCTTCAGCAAGGGGTCTAGGGGGTCTTCAGAGGTTCTGCAGGGGGTCCTGAAAAAAACGTATTTTATTGCAAAAATCTAAATGTCAAAAAATATACATTAGCATAAATACAACCTGCTATAAATATATAAATCTGTCAATAATTATTTTAATGGCATAGTTAGTGGCCTACTTTTATATATGGTAATATTAGGCCACCATAGCCTACATTATTGTAGGCTGTATTGTAGGCCATTATTGTTGGCTCGGCAACTAAATATTTTATACTATATTTGATAGGGGATCCTTGTGCTGTGTTTCGGGACAAGGACCCAATGTTTCTGGTCCAGGACATGCTGCCTTTTGAGGCTACGTTGATAGGCAGCTGCAGCACCTCTGATCGAGGGGGGCCACACACATTGAATATTTAATTACTGAACACACCCTCCTGTATGCTAAGCATTTAAAGTCCTCAAACAAACGCGGCATCTCCATATCGACTGTGCACAGTCCCCATGGTAACCCACTAATCTTTCCATAGAGAATATATCCAGGCATGTCCAGGCAGTGCTTTCAGGCAGGAACAATTTGTATTTTTAAGCCAATACATTTCTCATTCTGTTTGTCAGGTTTCTTCACAATTTGGATGTTTACTGTCAATCTACAAGGGGATGTAAAATATTTTTGGATACACTTAAAATACCACCATGTCAAACCCCACAACAAATGCAGCCAAAGGTAAAGTATTTCTGATGGAAAGGTAATTAATTAATAATAGTAATCTCAAATCATGTTCTTTGGACAGTGCATACTGGTAAATAGAGTGTTAAATATGTAATAGGTGGCCAACAGTGGTGGGGTCCATATGAAACCTCTCATAGAAGGCAATTCATCTACCAACGACCCTCGACTGCAGAGGCTCTGCTGTAAGTAGAAATGAAGAGTTTAAGATTTTAAAATGAAACTTTATGCTTAAAGCTGAAGTCAGCGATTGTAAACCAATACGCATTTTGTTAAATTCAGTGAATATATCCTCACAGTCTGCTAGCTGTCCGTTCTGTGTGTGTGCTGAAAAAGTAATCCGGTATTTCTGTAAATGAAAACTCAAAGTGGTGCAGACCACAACACCCAAAAAATCCTAGCCTTGACAGAGTGTGTCCATGTCCCAGTGTGTGGGGAAGTGCTTCTAATGAAGCACCCTATAAGGCATTGAGGGCAGAGGTGTTTTTGTTTTGATCTAATTCAAACAACAATCCTTCTCTTGCATCACTAACTCCACCTTTAAGGTTTGTGTCAATTGTCTTTCAATATGTCTGCTCTTTTCTATGCATACTGTAGACCTGCAAAAACAGGGTCATTCACAGACCTGTATCCACTGTCTGGACAAGAGGGTTCAACAATGTACAATGAACATTTCTGCTGGAAGGTGTCCTCTAGGTCTAAATGTATTCACACAGGATCCGCTACAGGACAGAGAAGAAACAACCCTCATCCAAGTCAGGTTGGTAATCAGGCCGGTTCGGATTACACTATGCTGGGTGGGAAACTTGTCTCTATATTTTTCCCTTAGACTTTCATGATGTGGAAACTACCAAATGGTTCTCTACAAAGTTCAGCAGAAAACAGATTTCCGGAGATCCAAAAGGCTGTGGAAGCTCAATATTGCTCCACCTACAGAGCTGATTTCATCTGCATAGGTACATAAAGTAACAAGTTTGGCAATGCCAGAGGTACTCTGGCATTGACTCTTTGTTTTTATAAGGACATTGCTCCTAACTCTTCCAGGGGTCTGGACTATGGGTGCTAATTTGGCTCACAACATAATTCAAAATACAGGGTTGACAATATACAATATTAATTAAAGTACATTTTCATTTTCAGATATTTATTTTTTTTGTTTGTTTGTTATTTTGGAATGACTTGTTTATTGTGTAAACAAACACATGCCTTGTTACTGTTTTGTAAATGTAAACAGAAGATGCTATCTTTCATCAACAACTACAACAACAACAACAACAACAACAACAACAACAACAACAATATATCTCCAAAATAGCTTCCCCCTGCAGAACAGACCTACATTATATACTGTATTGTTTGGTTTTCAAAACTTAGTTTACTAAATTAATCTCTAAACGACATAATTTATGGTTGTCCAAAATTATACCTCATTATTTTCCCTATTATGTTGTGGATTATTTGACAGGGTTTGATCACACTAAGAAAAGGGAAGAAGGCATTGCCATTCTAGAAAGCAGACGTCAAATGCCTCATTTCACTTGTACAGAGATGAGGGACAATTACCGCCAACCAAAACAAATATCTGAATTGAAAGACAACCATTCCCGATATGGCTGTAATGCATATCATAGTGTGATCTGTCGGGGAATAGGTAATGTAAACTGTAATAATAAGTACTAACATTATTGTGCATTATCAACAATAACAACTGTAATGACAGACACGTATTAGTTGATTGTATTGATTCATTCTCCCCTGTGTTTCAGTTCCAAGTGTACTACATTGAAAACTGGCAGGTTCACACACAACATCTTTGGAAAAGAGGGACACTAAAGTTCCATATGGGCTGAATTCCCTTCAACCCCTCCAGCTGTAGCAGTCAAGAACCTTATGACTGTGAGCGTGTTCATATTTGATCTGATTCCAATGAAACATGGTTTCTGCTTTAAATGTGTTGCATTTAGAATTTTAGAGCTATATACATACACTAATTTGTCAATTTGTTAGAAATGCCATAGATTCATAGACATCTGTCAGATATATTAATGATCAAATGCTCTGTGAGAATATCTGCTCTGGTCGATAGCACCTGCCTTTGTATCCATTTAGATTTTGCCATGTTATCCAAATATTCTGACCCATCAGGGTGTCTTCCCCAATTGGTCTGGCAAATCTCCCTTGCCTGTCAAATCACATGCAGACACGTAGTTACAACAGGTTTGTCGAGCTAGGGTGCTGATACATGAGGGAGTGGGTTTTTGGGTTGTTGATTTACAAAGTCCTGCTCTCTCCTTATTATTATTATTAAGAGCAGCTTTCATTTACAGACAACACATTAGAGAGAAGATCCACTTAATCTGGGACAACATTAAGCATTGTAATGATGTATATACTCCAGAAGAACAGTATACTTCAGATAAACTAGAACACATTTGAGGCGCACAAACCAGTGGGCACCCCACTGCTGTGTGCCGTAGTGCATACCCACTGCCAGAGAAATACATCTTCTTGACAGTACACTGTAGTGTCCCCTCCCAATTTCACTTACAGTGTTAAAACTATGTGCAGGGTTGGGAAGTAACTGATTACATATAATCAATTACTTGTAATCTGATTATGAAAAAACAGTAACTATAATCCATTACAATTACCAATAGTGGAATCAGATTACATTTTTTTTATTAGATTATTATTAATCATCTAATGACTAATTTCAAATATAAAAGGGAAGTTTCCAGATGAAAAATACATAAAACAATTGGATGTTCTCTTATTAACATTTCATTAACGTCAATCAATAATTGAAATAAAGTCCTACCTTAATCTGATATCCTGTACAACATAAATGGTCACAAAAAAAGAAAGAGTTGGCCCGACAATGCAGCAAAATTGCTTTGGATGGCATTTCAAAGAACAGTGTTTACGTGTGAAGTAATCTAAAAGTAATGGAAAGTAATCATATTATGTAACTAAATTTAGGTAATCCAAAAATGACGTTACTGATTATAATTTTAGTCTGTTAACTAGTAACTGTAATGGATTACATTTAAAAAGTAACCTACCCAACACTGACTATGTGTTATGTCATGGTTAATGATAATTTTCGCGACAATTAACTATTTAACTTGTTTAGACCCACCCATGTTTCTAGCACAGTAGTCATACAGTAGGTAGCGGACCAGGTTGTGCACCCAGGTTGTGATCTTTGAAGGGCCTACAATATCATGTATGAGTTCCATCCTTTATAACATTCCATGTCTGATATTTGGATAAAATTTGGGTTTGCTCCTGTATGCAATTGGTTAACAATGTCACCATTGTTTTTTAACTGCTCATATGTCCATTGTTTTTATATTTATTGTATGTTTCAACTCAAATATATCTTTGAATGAAAATTAAAAACAAATACAGTACCACTAAAGGTAATCTTAACTGAAATTACTAATAATGTGTTTCTCCATTTATCAATTGCTGTTTCTAATTTGATTGGGTTTAACCATTCCACCAATCCTCCTCTCTTATAAATTGTATTAAGATATGAACAGTGTCTGAGACTGTTTGTCACTGACAAACAGTATATTCATACATATCTTCATACAATATCTTCAAACATGTCTTCGTACAGTGCAGTATACAGTGACCTTTACTTCCTCTAAACCAGAATGAATATTAGACTTGCAAGGCCCTCAGAATTAATAGATTAATATAGCACAGAATTAATCATAACACAAAAAAGTATGGATTCGTGGTCATTATGTTGCTGTGTTGTGTGTTTTTGCAGTTTGGTATTTGTGATGATTAATCGTTCTTCCAGAAAACCTTTAATTTATCATCACTGTCATATTTCCAGTGCTTCAAGACTCTGAAGCCACATTTACAAAGACTTGGAGTTAAACAATAAACAATGTATTGATTGAGGCATTCATCAAAGGTTTGTATTAATTTAGCAGATTACATATTATAATTCTCATTAAAAGATAGAATGATCACTTTCTTAAAGGTACAATCTTTGATTGTATCATTGTGTCCCCAGAACCCAAAATGTACACTTCCTATCTTACTGTGTATGTTTTAAGCACAATGATGCATGGAGAGGGGTAGAGAATGGTGTTTGTCTAAGGGGGCGCACTAGAAAGAATTGCTAGTCACTGCAACACTCAGTTGAGGGAAGAGCACTGAGCGCTCTTAGCAATAAACCAAAATACATAACTGATTATACTGTACATAATGGCAACATAGTCTAGAGTCAACAATGTATAGTGTGGGTTACATTCTGGAAACAGAATATCTTTTATTTAGTCTCTAATTTATTAAAAATAGCAACAATGGGTAAAATGGGTTAAAACAGTAAACACTGATAAAAAGGTGCATATTCTGTAGTGGTTTAGAAATGCACAGTAGTCTATCAATTGTTAGGCTGGTTTCTTAGTTACCAGGGCCACCCACTTTGCACAGGTGTAAGGTTAGCACAGGTGTCCTGTAGCCTTGTGTGAATACTGACTCATCACTGTCTGCTTGGAGCTGAGGGAAACTTGTTTTTGGCATGTTGTGCCCTCCCTAACTCATCAAGATATATGCAACCAGCCAGGATGCCACTGGGAAAAAAGGTTCGTCCCTCTACAGCCTCAGGAAAAATAGAAACTATCAATGTCCCCATCAGGTATTGTGCATTTAATCTACTTAAAGCTTCCTGGAAATAGAATGTTAAATGTTCATACATTTGATTTGGATTTACTACAGCTATTGCATTGTCCAATTCTGTCTGTTCACTGTTAGTTCTAACCTTAGCATATAGCTGACGTTGACATGACATGGATTGAGCTACTCTTTTGTGTATGCACCTCTTCAGAGATCTTGCAGAGAATATGTTTACTGGTGTCAAGGTACTATGAGGTTACTACTGGTCACCAATGGCAACCCCACAGTACCTTGACAACAGAATTGATTGCTGGCATCCTGAGCATGCACTAGTCACAGGAACCATAAATGTCCACTCTCCACCCTGAAGGTTTCCGTGGGATCATTTTCTGTTTTCTTCATTTGTATTGTTTTGACTAGTTTTATGCCTAACATTTTTCTCAGATGAGTTTAAAACATGGGCTAATCAATGGTCCAACATGCCATGCCATAACTCAGAGCCATGTTCTACAAATAACTATGGGCTAATTATTCTTTATTAAACAGTATATTTACCATATCAAGAAACATTTGTATTTTATTTTAATACACCCATTTTCATTTCATTTCAAAGGAACCTGAAATGGATTAAATCAGCAGTCAAAAATACATTGTGTGTATATATTGTTTGTAAATGTACAATCAAATCATATTTTCTAGCATACATTCTGATCTGAGGAGTCCAGGAGTAGAGAAGACAACACACATGTATCATGTTGATGATGGGACCTTCCTCAACCCAAGATGCACAGGGAGCAACGGGGACAGAGCATCCCTACCTGAATGTCTGGGGCGGCAGCTGCTGAAACGCAATGGACATAGACGCTCTGCTAGCGCTGGAGATAAGGCTTGGCTTGCATCTCAGCCTGTATCTCAGACTATAGTTCAGCCTGTATCTCAGACTATAGTTCAGCCTGTATCCCAGCCTGTAGTGCAGCCTGTATCTCAGCCTGCATCTCATTTTATAGAACAGCCTGCATCTCGGCCTGCATCTCATCTTATAGAACAGCCTGTATCTCGGCCTACATCTCAGCCTATAGTTCAGCCTGAATCTCAGCCTGTATCTCAGTCTGTATCTCAGTCTGTATCTCAGCCTATTGAACATCATGTATCTCAGCTTGTATCTCAGCCTATTGAACAGCCTGTATCTCAGTCTGTATCTCAGCCTATAGAACAGCCTATATCTCAACCTATAGAACAGCCTGTACCTCAGCTTGTATCTCAGCCTATTGAACAGCCTGTATCTCAGTCTGTATCTCAGCCTATAGAACAGCCTATATCTCAGCCTACAGTCCAGCCTGAATCTCAGCCTGTATCTCAGCCTATAGAACATCATGTATCTCAACCTATAGAACAGCCTGTATCTCAGTCTGTATCTCAGCCTATAGAACAGCCTATATCTCAGCCTATATCTCAGCCTATAGAACAGCCTGTATCTCAGTCTGTATCTCAGTCTGTATCTCAGCCTATTGAACATCATGTAGCTCAGCCTATTGAACAGCCTGTATCTCAGTCTGTATCTCAGCCTATTGAACATCATGTATCTCAGCTTGTATCTCAGCCTATAGAACAGCCTATATCTCAGCCTATAGTCCAGCCTGAATCTCAGCCTGTATCTCAGCCTATAGAACAGCATGTATCTCAACCTATAGAACAGCCTGTATCTCAGCCTGTATCTCAGCATGTATCTCAGCCTATAGAACAGCCTCTATCTCAGCCTATAGAACAGCCTGTATCTCAGCCTATAGTTCAGCCTGAATCTCAGTCTGTATCTCAGCCTATGGTTCAGCCTGTATCTCATCCTATAGTTCAGCCTGAATCTCAGCCTGTATCTCAGCCTATTGAACAGCATGTATCTCAGCCTATAGCTCATCATGCATCTCAGCCTGTATCTCAGCCTATAGCTCATTCTGCATCTCAGCCTGTATCTCAGCCTATAGAACTGCCTGCATCTTGGCTGTGCCGCAATAGACGTTCAAACCACGACCCCTACAACCTCAAGGTGCAGTTGAAGAATGGTCAATATTGACAGTAACATATTATATGGGAATCCAATTCATTAAAATTCCACTGTATACAAAACAGTACACAAATAATTTAGAATTATACAAATCAGGTGGGCCTTTCCTTGTCTTTCACAGGGAGTATATGGTTGTTCATCATTTAACCTCAAGGTGTCACCAGAGTATAAGATATGTTACAGCCTTTTCATGATAAGTATAACAGCCTAAAACTAAAGTACAATTGACGCAGCTCTCTCAAGCCAAATTAATGTGATGTAATGCCAAAATTGCCATTTTAAATCAAGTTGATGATCAATATACTGGTTACCTGACAGGATATTGGGCTGGACAATCTATCAAGACAGTTACGCTAGACATGCTTCAGGCAAACTAAAATGCAGTGAGCCATCTACTTAAAAGGATTCCAATGGAATCAAATAAAAGCTTTCAAGCTGTCTGGAATGATGGAATGACATTGGCCACAGGGTACAAACACATCAGCAGACATTTGTGAGGTTCTGTTTCGCCTGTCAGTCAGCGTAATGTAATAAGAAATTTACCATAGCAGATTATGCAGGACAACCCCAAGGGTTTAAAGTTATGCACTACAAAAGCAGGGATTTTAAAAGCAGTTGGGCATATATGAAGGCTTTCTGTGTATTAATTCATCATGTTACTAGACACTGACTGATTAAGCAATTATCTCTTTATAATTCAGGAGATAACATTGGTGAAACCATGGGTCTAGTTGCATCCTTGGGGAATCAGCCTGGTTATCCCCATTATTTATTAATGACAGTTTAAAGTATGTCATGGATGAGGGCCCCGTTGCTAGGAAACCACAACAATTTGGAGAGAGGCCATTAACGCAGTGTGCATCTGCCCTTGTGGGTGCTTACCAGGAACACATATGGGGGGGGTGGGGGGGGTGTAGGTTCTTCCGGTACTGTAGGCCAGTATGAATGTCATATATACTCTAAGGTGTCACCCATATTGATGTGTACTGTTTATGGTATGGTGGAGACTGTCAGAAAACACTCTTAATCTTTGTTTTGTCCAATCCATATTTCTAGCACTCAGAGCTTATTAACTTCCTGGTAAGTGGTCGCAGATGGACTACAGCAATAGAAGCAATTTAGTCCTGTTTTATCTGAAGTAACTGTAAGTAACTCTTAGGTTTAGAACAAATAGATCCTTGTATTCAGACAGAATCACAATAAATTGGAATTGCATTGGGCATGGCATGCGTATAATAGAATTCTTTATTCTTTTTCCAATAAGAGTGATCCAAGAGTATCTCTTGACAACCTTCAAAAAGTGAAAGAGGCATTTGAGGTATGAATCGTGGCTTTTCTATTACCAATGTGCTTATGCATTTCTTGGAGATAATCTGTGCTTTTATTTCATTTTCCTTTGTAAAGGAATGTCAAAGTGTCAGCTTGAAATCTGTTAATCAGGAAAATTTTAAGATGATAATGAAACAGTGTTTGGGGTTGCATGACAAGGTAAGCCAGTAGTGTTCTCTCTCTAGTTATCATTTTATCTTTTTCTCTCTCTCTGTCTCACCCGCACAAGCTCAAGCACACACATGCACACACACGCACACGTCTCACTGGAATACATGCTCACTGGGTGTTACATTTACATCAGTAGTTGTAATTTATGTATTATGATAATTATTGTTCTGTACTATTATTAATTTCACAGCGCAATGCACAACTTGAAGAGTTATTTATGAAGATTGATTATTTAGGAAGTGGAACAATTGTGTGGGTGAGTTGATAGTTATAATTTATGTCCTATATTACAGTTCAGTCTATAGGCTGAAATAAAGATGACTCTTTTTTGCAAGGTCTTACTACTATAGACCTTGCAAAAAAGAGTAATATTTTACAACCATATTACAAGTTACCAATGACACCTGGCTCTCACTAGATGTAATGGAAATTAAAACTAAATGTTCCACTATATAAAAATATGATATTCCCATCATGTTCTGCTTTTCTTCTTTCAGTCTCCATAGTCTTAAGCATATTTAGACTTTTTATCCTACACTATTCACATTTTGATGTGGAATACATTATATCTTCTAGAACTGTCGTTCTGGGGTATTCCCCTCAAACCTCTCAGTAAGGTTTCAATAGCAGCCTATTGGAGGCTTACAACCTCTTCATTCTCAGCAGAATCCTCTTTTCAAAGATTAATTTAAAATGTGATTTTTTTAAATTCAAAATATCAGAGGAAACCTATTGTCCCAACATTTCCAGCCCTCATGTTTGCTGCCTGCATCTAAGGATTGCATCTAAGGACTCTATTGTTATCTCTCAAATTTCAAACTTGAAAATATATTTGGCCAGAATAATTGTTAAACGTTTTAAAGCTTTATAAACAAAACATGGTGCAGATGTCAAACTTGACGTTCTCACATAATATTGTGCAAGGATGAATTAATGAACTCATTCAGGCAACTGGAATCGAGTGAAGCAACATAAACATTTAACGATGATTTCTCCTTCTAAAAAACACTAAGGATAATCTTTGATCTGCTGACCCCATTCTTTGTTGCCTGCAGCAAAATTATTTGCAGCAAATGTATTTTATTTTTGGCAGATGTCAACCAAAAGATCCATTAATGCAAGATACATTTGTATAAATATGTAAAAAAGATTGTATAATCCTTATAATGCAGGGTACCCAATTTGAATTCTAACTGCTCCTGTAACATAACGCAGGATGAGTTTTGTACATACGTTCAGTTGGAGTACACAGAGAGGAAAAAGTGTGTCGCACGCATGAAGCAAGCTGCCTTCAATTTGCCAGCCACCATCAGGGACATGTGTCACGGAAACCCCATCATTCAAATCCAGTCAATTTCTGATAGCACCATTATAGCAATGCGCGAAGACGGCACTGTTAACTACTGGAGCCCTGAACTTAAGCTCAAGAAGACCAAAAGAGTGTTTGTATGTATTATCCTTTAATTTTACCCACACCTGTATAATAGGCTACATTTGTTATTCATGGGGGTTTTCATTATTTGTCCCAGCATCCAAGACCTGCAAACAGGACACAAAAGCGCACTACTAATTTCATTCCTATGCCGCAATACAACAAGCTTATTATTGGAACAGGGTAATAAATAAACTGCATATAAAATAACATTCAATAGACTTAAATACTGAATGATAAACTGAACAAATTCACATAATTTATTGTATGCTGTGTTTCAGCTCCAGAGAGATCCAACTTTATGAGCTTTCTTCTCTTGAGCCTTACTGCCAGATTAGCGCCCTGGAAACGATTCCTCTGACATTAGACTATTGGTGAGCAAAGTTTTCTGTCTTCCACAGCAGTGTTTCTTGAAGATAGGGACACTTTGCATAATAAGCCTTGTGCCTAGCCTGGCTTTGCCCGACTATTGCTCTCAGTTGCTCAATTTATTTAGCTGAGATTATAGTCTGGAAACACTGTTTGCATTAGCGTTTTCACACCCACACACTGCTGGCAATCCAATCAGGGTGGGCTAGTGCGATGACATTGAAGTCAACACCGATTAATTAAAGGCTGTCCAATAGTTTCCAAATTAACCAGAGGTTTACGCCCAGTAGAGGGCAGCGACATCCCAATGAACAGTTCCCAATGGAGCTTGACTATATTCGCAAAGTTAATATTTTGTCTGTAACCAGGCTATGTGATACCATCCTCATCTCACAATCTCAATTTGACTTTGAAATTGTTGCATTTCAGTCCAAATCACCGTGGTTCTGACCCATCAACTTCATACTGGCAGCTACAGGCAAACTGTAGTTGTGAAGTTAACCGACGCTGACAGACAATCACCTTCCAAATATTTGTTGAAAGTCCCTGTCCTTTAACAGTTTCAATGGATGGCTTCCCAGATGATTCTGTGTGTTCAATCTAACAACCATCTGGCGAGTCAGGTTATGGGACAGGACCCCTGTCACAAGATACTTGAATTACATAGTATGTGTAATATGCAGTGTAATATATTATTTGTACTAATGTTATATCCTTTCTTCCGATAGCTACACGGGTCCTGATGAATGTTATATTATCTATGGTGATTCCCAGGTATATTTTTCCTGCTGCCAACATTTTTAATGTTTCACTTGAATTATACTGTGAAATGAATTTCTCTGTTTCTGATCCAGGGGTGTGTGAATATAATATTACTTTCCTCTGTTGGAGAAACACTCAGGTAATTTTGCTACAACTAACTTATACAACATCTGATAATAATATGTATCAAATCAGACCATGTTATATTGGCAGCAATGCTATTGCAGAAGCATTTTCATTATATTATTTCGAGCATGATAATATGTTTAAACTTCTTTTATCATAGACTATGGAAAAAATTGCCCAAAATTGAAAATGTTCCCAACATAACTATAGACGATGCAGTGATATCTCCAAACGTGACCTTTATTCGATGGAAGGTTCATCAAGACTGGGTGACAAAGGTGACATTTTATATTCCATATATATGATATCTTCATTCTTTTAAGAAAAGCATTGATGTTTCCAGATTACATTTAACCCTTGTGTGGTGTTTGGGTTTGTGGGACCCGTCTGTGAAGAACATATAAAATAAGACATTTTCAATGACCTCACACTGCACACCCGCCCTACACATTTATACTGTATTAAACACGTGGTGTCCGGGTCCATTGGACCCATTGATTATACAAGTGTAGAGGGTGCTGGTGTCCCTTCGGCCTGACCCTCAGAACAACCATCTGCTGAACCTGAAGTTAGTGAGATGTTGTTGCATATGTTATATGTCTGAATCTTACCTTGACCAACTATAATGTGTGAGTGAGACGGACTTACATTTCCTGATCTACAGTATGAAGTATTTTCTTAAATTGGCCAGTAGCAACAAAAATAAGTACTAGGCTATATATGTTGATCCAAGAAAGACACAGTATACATGCATTTGCAAGTGCAAGAAATACATATGCAACACACAGTAAAACTATGCACCTTGTGGTTGGCATGAATGCTACTGCTACTACTACTGCTATGTTCACACTTCCAGCTCAAATCATACATTTACATTTTTTCCATATCCAGATTGTATCAATATTGGTTTTGGTAAGTCTGAACAGCAGACAATCTGATGAATTCCACATTTAGAGGTGGTTTGAAATTTTGAGGTGGATTTATGCAGATGCATCTCAGTCTGAACTGTCTGGTGGCTCCAATGATTTGAGTGTCTTATGCGATACTCGCATTGCTCTCGCCGTCACCCTGGCAGTGTTGCCAACTCCTCAGTAAGGAAAGTAGCTATTGGCTGTGCTAAAAGTCGCTAGAAGTCGCTAAATGACGT
>JAODUE010008299.1:0-28911 GCA_027564755.1 Amblyopsis hoosieri
GCGGCTTTGGTGCCGCTGCGGTTTCTGATTGGGCTAGGCCCGTCCATGGCTGCTTGCAGCTATATTTATTATTATTATTATTATTATTATTATTATTATTAGTACAGTCTAATAGTTGTAAATACGAGGAAACTAATAACTAATACAGGAATAACCTGGCGTGACCCCTGTTTAACCCCGTCTGTGCTGCAGGTACTACCTGTGCCTCCAGCTACGCAAGGACATCCTGTGTGGGCGCCTGCCATGCTCGTTCGTCACGTTGGCGGTGCTGGGCTCCTACGCCCTGCAGTCCGAGCTGGGCGAGCACGACCCCGAGCTGCACGCCACCGACTACGCCAAGGACATGAAGCTGGTCCAGGGCCAGACCAAAGAGCTGGAGGAGAAGATGATGGAGCTGCACCGCACATACAGGTCAGGTCCAGGGTCACTGAGCACCCACTGGTGTTCATTTCGTAGATGAAATCAAATTTTTTTTTAATTCCATGATGAAAACGAGACGTTAACGAGACAAAAATAGATCATTGATAATGATATCTATCTAGAACTATGACCAAATTTAAGATGCATTTTTGTTGACGAGACTAAAACTTTAGTGGTATAACTTTAACGTGTACCTGCACCCTGAAATGTGTTTTTTGACCTGTAAACACAGTAATAGGATTGACCTGTTCAACCAATGCTGGTTGTAATATTGACAAAATTCCAGTTTTTATAAAAATCAGCATTTTATGTGCTGAAAACAGAACTACACGTCATATCCGTTAAAACATTAGACATTATTAGAAAGAGAAAACATTTTGACTAAAAGATAACTTTTTGTTTACTAAAACTTGTTATATTGTTGTCGACTAAAACTATTTAGGATGAAAATTACTAAAATTTGACTTAAACTATTAAGCATTTTTCGCCTAAAGACTAAGACTAAATCTAAAATTGCTAATTTAACACTGCCCCTCACACACTGATAATACATAATGACGCAGTACTGTGTACAGTAGAGAACGTTTCCATGACTCCCCTTCTGATTACTGTAATTCAAGCTGCTGTGTGGCTCAATTAGTTTTGATGATCAATGAACATGACGAACAGGCCTCCTGGCATTATCAATCTCATCTGGTCTGAACCGGTTTGTTCCCACAGAGCGATGAGTCCTGCGCAGGCAGACATGATGTTTTTGGAGAATGCCAAGAAGCTCTCCATGTACGGTGTGGATCTCCATCAGGCCAAGGTGCAGTACCTTCGTTCCTTAGTGTGGTCTGTAGCGCCCGGCCAATGCGTTGTGTGTCATATGTGAAGACGAAAGAGCCTGTCCCACAAACAGAAACGAGGTCAATCTGCATCAAACTAGGGATTTAAATAAAAGATCAGCCTTGTAATTTTGCAAGGTGCTTGCTTCCCCCTGGCTATTGGGTGACACTGCAAGTCTAATGCATAATGGCCCCATTAGTCAGTTTCATATCTGTAAGAAGGAAAATTGGAAATATAACGTAAATAAAATGTCAGAAATAATAATAGAAATGGATTTATTGATAACTGCAAACACATGTACTATATCATATGGTGCATTAGATATATTATTATTATTATTATTATTATTATTATTTGACTGTATATCCAAGCATAACAACAAGCATTTTATGCATTTTATTTTTTTCTCTTCCCCCTCCCCAAGGTCACAATAACCATGCCATTCTTCTCGCACGATCAAACACCATAAATACATTATGGATGAATGAAAACACTGTCCTGGTGGTGTATCCCAGCAGTCTTGGCTGTACTAGTGCTCTATGACACTCTCTGTTCCTCAGGACCTGGATGGTGTGGACATAATGTTGGGCGTGTCCTCCAGTGGTCTGCTGGTGTATAAGGACAAGCTGCGGATCAACCGCTTCCCATGGCCCAAAGTCCTCAAGGTCTCCTACAAACGCAGCAGTTTCTTCATCAAAATCAGGCCGTCTGAGGTACCAGTGCACACGGATGCCTGCATTTGAAATACACTGCACAGCGTGTGTAGATTCACTGCTGACATGGGTTTGTGGTCCTCCAGCTGGAGCTGTATGAGAGTGCGATCGGTTTCAGACTACCCAACTACAAAGCCGCCAAGAAGCTTTGGAAAGTGTGTGTGGAGCATCACACTTTCTTCAGGTAATCTCTTCCCACAAATCACATCCCTTGCAGTGCCGTGCATTGTTGTGCAGTGCGGTTATGCTTCAGAGAATAGCATAATAGCTCTATTAGTCCTGCGAATTCAGCCTTCCTTCCTAGCACAGAGTACATGCTGAGGGTCAGAGGTTCATTGGGACCATAAACACAAAGCTGGCGACTGAGAAAGATGAACGTGTTTGTTTGTGCCCGTAAAGCGATATATCTGCAGCACCAATGCTCCCAGCGTTACTATTTAGTGAGTTTAATGAGGTGCAAACTTCTGCTCACTTGGTCTGAAAACTAGTGATGCCCCAAATGATACCGCTAGGATTTATATTTAACCACTTTTTTTTTAGAAAACCTTATTGTTTTGAAACCATTAAACAGTACCTACACTGATTTAATTAAGTAAGTGTGGCTCAACATATCCCTAGGCAGACCACATTCATATAATGTTCTTGGTAATTTTGGAAGAAGTAATGAGGTCCAATGTAAAAGTACGCAGTACCATATATTCAGTAGTTTTTTAGGTATGGTCAGTAATTATTGATAACTTCCAGCTCAAATCTAAACAGTATCGCTCCGCGGTCCTCCGCGGGTGGCGGATCGCACTCAAGCAAAGCGTAGTGCTATGGCTTTGTTGATACGAGCGGTGGAACATAAACAAAGTGGCGACACTTTGTTTATGTTCCAATTTGCGGAGCCAGGGCTGAGCCGGTATCAAATTATTTTTTCAACACGCAAAGAGAACAGTAAGCTAGCGAAATGCGAGGAGATATTTGTTGAATTTGACAAAGTGTATTGGCTTACATTTAGCTTGCAATAGCTGACTTTACCTTTGACCTGCATAGAATAATGCTTATTAAGTTAAAGCTACCTACCAAGGAAAAATGCTTTTGGTATGGTAAACATCAGCATGGGGATAATATTGTATATTCAGGTAAGGAGATTATGGTGTTCATGTCCGTTTTAAGGTCAAAATAACGACAGCTTTTCAAATACATAATGCAGTTGCATCGTGAGACGAGACGGCGCCTCTAATATGCCAAGTCATTGTATGCAGATAAAAGTCGAGCCATCAGTGCTGAGTTGAGTGTCCCAGGCTGTCCAGTATTGATCCAGTGCAACACAATCACAAGCGGCGTGTCTCCTCGCGGACCGCATTTCATCCCCAGGCTGACTTCCACCGAGGTGGCCACCACTCCCAGGAAGTTCCTGGCGCTGGGCTCCAAGTTCCGCTACAGCGGGCGGACCCAGGCCCAGACCCGGCAGGCCAGCTCCATGATCGACCGGCCCGCCCCGTTGTTCCAGCGCTCGTCCAGCAAGAGGAACTCACGGAGCCTGGATGGAGGTACACCACTCACGAATGGACAGCAGCTAATGTGCAATCTTAAAGGTGGAGTCGGCGATTGTAAGCTTGTGCGCTTTATCTCAAATGAGCCGAACATCTCCCAGCTGCCCGTCCTGTGTGCGTGCTGTGAATAATTATCTGGTGTTTCTACACAGCCTTGGCTCTGTAAATAAGAACACAAACAAAGTGGTGCGAACCGCACACCACAACAACAACAACATCCTAGCCTTTGCAATGCGTTTATGGGGCGGAGCTTCAGAGGGAGCACCCTACGGCATTGAAGGGAGAGGTGTTTTTCGTTTAGCTGACTCCACCTTTAAGGAAGAGTGCTCCAGTTTTATGCAAATGTGGATTTTACAATGACTTCACCATACACTACACACAGTTCTCCTGTGTTCACAAGTACGGTGCTCATCTTGTGTATTCGTGCGTGTGCATGTATCTGACACATTGTGGCTACCTTCTGCGTAGCCATCTGCACTGGAGTGTCTCTGGCGCGTGGAGAGTACCGCTGAGCCGGTCTGCTTGTTAAGGGCACTATAGTGTTTCTTATACCTGGTGGGAATGTCCTCGTGCTATTTACTCACAGCCAGGTGGGGCTATAAGGGGTTACGCAACATATGCCCTGCGTGCAATGCTCTGGGCAGCTTGGCTCTGCTGAAGCTAAACCGCACAAAACTGCATCGACACGCTCCCTTAACACCGTGAACAGTCCATCTGCCTGCCGAGGCTCTCACCCACACCCCTGGGTCTACTTTCAGACCCAGTACAGCAGCATCCTCCTCTGCCGTGACTAGCATCATGTGTCTACCAGTATTTCTAGCACCTTGTGCGGTGTGCCACATTTTGCATATGCGGCACACGTGTTAAATGTGCTCTACACTATGTTGTCAACATGAGCACAGCAGCAAACACTTATTGTCTATGTGAAGATATATTGGGGTTATGGCGTCCGGAGCAGAGACATCACACTGCCTGTGTGTGTGTGTTGTGTCTTTGTTTTCATAGCTGGACCAGCGTGTGTGTGTGGCCCACAAAGCATTTGTTTTGGTTCGGTGCTGGTGCTCTAGTGGTAGAAGGCCGTGTAGAGCCACTGTATGGAAGTGAACAGGTCTGGCTGGGATAATGTGGCTCCAGAGAGAATACAAGTGTGGGGATAGTCTGGTGAGCAGAAACCAAGGAGATTAAAGTAGAAATTATTTGTGGTGTCTGGTCATATTCTGAATATGGTGGCTCAATGGTGCCACCTGCTGGCAGCCCTAGTGCAGTTTGTCATAACATCCGTATGATCAAAAGATAAAAATAAAACATAATTTTGATTGAAACGACTATAAAGGACGTTTACCTACCTCCCCTATCATTTAATGTATGAGTGTCAGCAGTGACCTCTCCAGACCAGGTCTACATTAAATGAATCCGTCTCTACAATCAGACAGCCTGTAGTCACATAAATAAAGCTCTCAGAGAATTTAATCCAGAACGTTCTCTACCAATGGGTGTAGCCTGTCGTTACATAAGTGGTATTCACTCCACAAACCAGCAGCAGAGCCTGCTATTGGGCCGTGCGGCTGGTACAGGGAGGAGGAACGGGTGCCTGTAATGGTTCAGCGCCCTGCCATAACACCTTGCCCTCTCTCTGGGAAACTAACCATGCAAAGAAATGATCCCTTCAGCAGTCTCTGGAACTGACGTTGGCATTTTTAGAAAATGGCAAAAAAAAAAAAAGATTTAATAGCACACTATTGTAGCCATCTTCAATATAAATGTCAACTCATGTCTTCGGCCTTGCTATATACACTGGGGTTTGTGGAGCCTGCCTTCTAAATACAAATCAATATTTGTTCCTTTGGGAAGCAATCAGTCCTGCCCAACAGTCTTGTCCTTCTGCTTTTCCAATAAGGGCTATTGTCAGCGGGCTTTAAACAGCCCCTGGCTGCAGCAAAGTGTAACCAGTCAAACTTGTGTCGAAGCTGTACTGAAATCCCCCGGCCTTGAGTGTTATCCATCTGCCCATGTGTCGTCTGTTGGCAGCATGGAGCTTTAATGTGGCCATTGTACCGCAGCTCCCTGTTGGATTGTCTTCTAGTGCCTCTTATGAGAGGTCCGCTTCATCATCACCCGTGTGTGTGTGTGTGTGTGTGTGTGTGTGTGTGTGTGTGTGTGTGCGTGTTTGTGTGCGTGTGTGAGAGCGAGCTAGGGAATTTGGCAAAAAACTCCTTTGAATCCCCCCTCCCCCTCTTTCCATCTCTTGTATCCATGTGTTCCTGGTAGCCATGGCGACCACGCCGGACAAGAGCACCCGGCCCGTCAGCGCGCCCATCATGTCCCCCGTCTCGCCGGCGGAGACGGCCCCGCCCCCCCTGCAAACGGCCCCGCCCCGCTCCGCGCCACAGGAAGTGTCCACTCCCAAGGTCCGCCCCTCCCACGCCACCACGCACAAGGCCGCAGCGCCCAAGGGCGAGACCGCCAGGACACACAGCCCTCGACCAGAGTCTACGCCAGAGACAAAGGTGGGAGAGGCACGCCCATCTCACACACACACACACGCACGCACGCACGCACACACACACACACACACACTAGAGGTGCACGATACCAGATACGAGTACCCAATACTCTGAGTACCAATGCAAATACTTCTTTTTTTTGGGGGGGGGGGCGGTATTTTCTAAAGTGCTTCATGTAAAGTGCCTTCTTTTTCTTTGCGAAGCCAGCCATGACTGTTTGCCTAAACTGGCAACAAATATAGATAATCTAGTTTGGGTGCCCTGCTAATAATCCAGCATTGCTGGTCACCAGCATAAGGTATGTTTTGCATGCTGGATGCCTCCCAGCTGTTGTTGGAGCACACACACATGTGCGGATAGTGGACACAGCAGGCTAACATTTAGCCTTGCTCGTGTTAGCGACTTGTGCACACAGCATTTTGCTAGCGTGTCATTGTGTGTGTTTGTGTGCGTGCGTGTGTGTGCGCTGTCCTGCGCCCGTGCTACTTCAGACAGCGAGAGAGCACAGGAGAGAGCGCAGGCACCCGCCCGCCATCACCTCGGCCAATGGGGAGAGGGACAAAAGGAACCAGGTGTGTGTCCTTGGCCTTGAGGCCTCGGTGCATGCTGACACAAGATGCATGGACTCAAGCCGCACTTTGATATGGTGTTGTTATGGTTGGACTCTCAAGAGCATAATGGTCTTTCTCCCTGTGTTGCCGGGGGGCTTGGGGGGGGGGGCCGTGCTGCAGTCGCCCAGAGACAGAACCAACACAGAGGCGGTGCGAGTGAGGAAGGTTAGAGAGCGGCCAGCTTCTCTCATGACTACACAGTCACCACCCCTGCATCCCTGCACATCTGTGGGTTTGTGTGACATTTTCTTTTGTGTGAGAGAGAGAGAGAGAGAGAGAGAGAGAGAGAGAGAGAGAGAGAGAGAGATATTTCTCCATCTATTTGTTTTGCTGCTGTATGTTGCTTTTGCAAAGCCTTGTGTATTTTCCTTGTGACTATATAAGGATCCACTGTCGCTTCCTGTTGCTTCCTGTCGCTTCCTGTCGCTCCAACCAATACTCCAATTTAAATCATCTATCCTTGGTCTTTTTCCCCTCAAAAAGCGGCGCCGTCTGAAACTTTTTAAATAATTGGAGGAGCTGTATTTTCAGTGACACTATTGCCTTCAGAGGCACACCTACAGTAATGCTTTTTAAATATAGCTTAAAAATGAGTACAGTACAGTACTATTAGACACAGGGGTATTGATTTTTTTAAATTTTTTTACATAGTTTCTTCCTTATAATCAGGATAATTCCTACCTCAAACAAAAAGGTTGCTAGTTGTCAAGAAGGTATAGTGCCATCATTTTGTTAACATTCATAACTAGGTGATTGCAGAGCTCAGGGCCTGGTGAAGCACACCGCACTGCAGCAAACTGCCTCTGCATGCACTGAATCGTCTGGGCACTCTCCCTGTTAGCTCCAGTGGGTCTAACAAGGCTTCCATACAGAGGACTGGCATGGCGTTGGACTGTAAACCACTCACTCACCTGTCTAATAAATGAGAGATAAGGAGCCACGCAGGCAGCCTTGCCTCTACGCTTCATTTCTATATTTATTTGCCTGGAATGACTTCATTGTGGCTTCTTCCATATGCAGTGAAAACACAGAGCACGGATTTTCATTGCAAGTCAAACAGTAAACGCAAGCCAACGTAAGACAACTGAAATATATTTTCTACATAAACCGACTGTTCCCTTTTTTATTTGTATTTTTTTCACAGAAAAGAGCTAAGAAACTTGAGGGCGAAACTATTTATATCAGACATAGCAATTTAATGTTGGAGGTTTGTATTTGACACCCGCAACATCCACTTGCTATTTGATTGTTTTCATCCGCACGTTTCTTCGTCCGCATGAACGTTGTGTTCTTTCTCTTTGCTTTGACATCTGTTTTTCTGTTTTCTTTTCCCCCACTTCTTCAGCCACATTGTTTTCGGCTACACTCTAAGGGCTTGGCATGCACTATTCTCCTCTCTAATTCGAATGCAAGTAGCCCACTCACTTTTCATTGATGTTGTCTCTGTCACCTGATTCTCATTCAGCACTGTAAATATATGACCGGGAGCATCCCTCACTCGCTTTGCCAGCTGACTGAAGTGAAGGGAAGCAATAACAAATGTCATCAAGCTAGGCAAAAGCAATCGACTATATTCCACTGTCAATCAGCTGATTGACACCTGCTATTTAAAGGCCGATGTGTGAAGTCACACCTAAACATACAACATTGGTTCATACAAGGATGTGGCTAAAGAATGTTCAATCAAACAATCAAGCAATGCTTTTTGAATGTTCAACTATTTCTATATTTTGAAATATTGACCAATTGATGATTTCTGGCACGTGTCATTCACATCTCAATGCATTTCTTAGTTATACAAATATATTTGAGATAAACCAGACTGGAGCCGCTTATGTGCCATGCTTGCTGCCGCTCTGTCTGCTTATTCACCGGGATATAATCTATAAGTGCATATATAATTCATATAGTGTTTGCCTACCCTGTCATGTATTTCTCAGTGCTGTGATTGACAGGTTGCAAACACTGCTGTTTCTCATCCTCATTGTCTGGCTAGACCCGGCTGTAGTCATGGTTACCTCATACCTACACTTTCCACTAAACTTCCCTGATATTCCATCAACTAATTGGTACTTCTCTCACACGCCATTGGTTCTGTATTTTACTGTATAGTTATTCTGCTATTCCCATGTTATGTGCTTTATCGTGGGTACTTGTGTGTGTTTGTGTGAACGTGTCCCAACTGCCTGTGACACTGGTCACAGGCACTGGTCTTCTTTAACTTTGACTATTGACCGCTGATGAGGTCATCAATGCTCACTTTTTTATGATTCTGTACTATAACAAAAGTTCTCATGAGCTGATTATCTTATTTGAGATTTAAATGACAATTTTGTATTAGTTACAGATGTTCTACAGATGTTCTACAGATAAGATGGGACACTGAGACCTCCAGCTTCACAACACTGTTGTTTTTCCTAGCAGGCCGGTAGTGCATTATGAATGGTTTCCCTCGCCAGGAGGCATTTTAAAGCATCTGCCGCTTATCCAGTTTCTGACCGTGGCCTACATTGATTATTATATAATGGCCGATCACTGTAAATCAGTGTGACCTCTTGGGTCTGAATATGGATGAGCTCAGACGGATAATGATGTCTTGTTGTGCAAGACCGATTAGAAGGGAGACTGGTGTCCGGTCTTGTTAGTAGAATATCTTTGCGATGTCCTCAGAATGTCATTTGATAGGCAGTGCTGATCCATTTGATTCCATGTTGTGTTTGCCGTCATCACATCTCTTCCCGTTCATCATTTGTGTTTGACCTTGACCTTGACCTTGGCCTTCGACCTTCGCCTCCGATTTCCTGGCCGTCCCATGCCTGTTTGTTTGGTGTAATATTCTCTCTCTATTCCGTCCTCCTGTTTTCTTAAACCTCCCTTCTTTCTGCATTGCTACATTGTCTTCTTTTGCCGGTTTCCTGCATCCTTTCCGCTGTTAAATTCACTCCCTCTGTCTAACTCGTGTTCTCTGTTGTGTGTGCGCGTGTGTGTGTGTGTGTGTGTTACCGTGCGCTTGGGGCCGTGGCAGGACCTGGACAAGACCCAGGCGGGCATCATGCGCCACCACACCAGCATCAGCGAGCTGAAGAGGAGCTTCATGGAGTCCGTCCCGGAGCCGAGGCCCAGCGAGTGGGACAAGCGTCTGTCCACCAACTCGCCCTTTCGCACAGCCAGCATCAACGACCAGCTTCAGCCAGGGGTGAGTCCTCTTCACCGGGATCAATGCGGGGCATGTGGAGAGCACTTGCCAGTGTAATAGCTCTCCCCTAAGTTGATGCAAGGCTGTTTTAAGAGCCGTAATGGTGTTTTCATTGGTGCTGACTGTGGGTAAACGTTAACGGCACTTGGGAGATTGATCAGTTTTTAATCGAGATTTTAATTTGCCTGCAGTTGGACAGACTCTCCACTGGGTGGTGCTCTCTTCTCATGGTTAATTGTTTTTTTTTTTTTTTATGTGCTGCGTGACTGCTATTTCACGGGCGTTGTACAGTTGGAAATGAAATCAGAACCATTTTACCAAGCCTGATATCCATGTAAAAGGACTAGACAGCTTTAGTTTCCTTGTGTCTGTTTGTGTGTGCGTGTGTGCGTGTGCAGGTGAGGACGTCCCATGCGCCCACTGCCTACAGGGCGGTTGGCGGCGTGTCTGAGGTAAAGGTACTCTAGCTCGCTGCTTCCTGCCACGGGCTGCAGCAAAGCAACGCCAGCAACGCTGCAGTGTTTCTTTATGGTCCCCATATAAAGAACGGACATGATTTTGAATGGCAACTTGCGGCAATGGCCAAAACGAGGCATTCGTCATCGCTGGACTGTGCTCGCGACCCAATAGGTGCCGCCCATCCCGTTTGACCCTAAACCCCGCTCCCCCCCCCGTTCTCTGCTTCCTTCCACTCCATGAATGGCTACTGCCAGCTTTTCTGCTTGACCTGCCCACCAATCGCATGGCTGGGTTTATCCCAACAGCGTAGCGCATGATATTATTTGTAACCCTGCCTTAAATGTTTGAGAGAGATATTTTGAGCATTGAGCAATAAGCCAGAAAAAACAAATACAACCGACTTCACAGATTCTTCCGGCAAACAAACTGACCCCTCCTCCTTCTCCCATGTCTAACCCTCCACCCCCCTCCCATTTCTGTCTACTGGTCGTCCTACTTTTTTATGTTGTCTGTGTCTTTTACCCTTCCCTTCCTGAAGTCCTGTCCTGGCTCCCCACTCAGAGAAATGTCCCCCCCACACCCCTTCATTGGTCCCGACACGGCGGCAGGGTTCAGTCTTGTGTCCAGCCAGCATCCTCCTGGGCCGTCCTCTGTCCGCAGCGTCACAGGACAGGCCGCGTTCCACGTCTGACCCCAGGGTCTGTCCGGAGAGCCCCGCACAATAGCCACGTACATGCTGCTTTCACAAGGGCGCAGGACTGCTGCCGCGAATGACGTTAACGTCTAACAAGCCCAGAGCACACTTTTGCTAACGTGAGATTTTTTTTTTGTTGCTATCGCTGATAATGTTAACATTTTGACGAACAAAAAAAAAAGAAAAAAAAAAAGTTTTAAGCGCAGCTTCAGTGAAAACAATCCCGTATTTTAGTGTAAAACTTGAGAACAAACAATACATTTTCCAGGTGTAGGGTAACCTTGACTAGATACCGTAAGGTGAAGATGAGGTCGTCTTCGTAGACAAGGAGATATCGGACTTGACAGTTGCAGTGTGGAGCAGCGAGGAACTATGCGGTGGTCCCTGCCAATACAACACCAGGCCCGCTTCCACTGGGGTTTCGCTGCCCTGTTGGCATTTAGACAACCGTTGCACTGCCAAATCGGTTTGCACTAGCTAAGAATCTGCTGCCAGAAAATGCCTTCTCCAGTACCTGCCACGGAGCAGTACTCTCCCTCCTGTTCTCTCTCTCAGTTTCCTCCATCTCCGGTACCGCTGTTCTACCTACACATGGCCTGTTGTGACCATGCTCCCCCCCCCCCTCACTGCCCACAGCAAATGCATCGTCAGTACCCTTCTTTAATGCTAGCATTACTGTAGCGCTATTAGCTGTTAGCTATTAGCTACAGTATTAGCGGTTATTCGCTATCAGCAGTTATGAGCACTACAGGATAACATACACAGGGAACGTTTCACCTGTTTGGAAGACCCGGTTTGTACAAAGCGAAAATAGAGACACACATTTTTTTTAAATATAATTATAATATAATGCACACCTATTTAAGGTGACAGGTTGATACACCCCCCCCTCCTCTATCGCTCTGTTTCTCTCGTGTCTCCCTCCTTATTTGTTAACACCCCCTCCCACTCATCTGTTGGTTGTTCTCTGTCTCTCCCGGTCTGCTGAGTGCAGCATGGGAGGCCGTCTCAGTTCTCACACAAGGTAAGGGTGTGTCGGGAGGCCAGGCTGCCACTCCCCAGCTACCACTTCCTGTTGGAGGAGGAAGAGGAAGAGGAAGAGGAGAAGGAGGAACACGCCGGCGGTCATATTGTAAGGGTGTCTGTTGACGTGCCCGAGGTGGAGCCACGCGAGGCGTACCCCGCTGCGCCACAGCAGCCACGCTTCTTCTCCTTCTTCCTGTCCGGCATGGTGGTCATGCTCCTCACCATGCTCTGGCTGGTCTTCATATGAAGTCCTCTTACTTCCCAACTCCTCGCTCCCCTACCTACCAAATCCCTGCTGTCCTTCTGAAGACGAGAATCTTTTCTTCTCCATAGACACGGCACTGTTGCTTTTTTTCCTCCCCACCCAAAGACAGCAGGAAAAACCCTTGATTTTGGCCTCATTGACCTTTGAACTACATTACAGGAAGCTAATGTTTACTGGTCTACTGACACGTCTTCTCACCAACCATTGACAGTTTAAATATTGAATGCTTGCTTTGCTTAATATCGCCTCTCTTTGGAGACCCGCCCTCCCCGTGTTTGGTTTAACTTTACGAGACAGCATTCAGTTGGACAGCAATGACCTTAAAGAGCTGCTCACAAAGCTTCAAGGTAGTGCATGAGCACTGTTTACGTTGCACTGGAGAGAACACCTGAGCCGTGTATTTCACCTATCTACGAGATATTGCAATCGCCCTACACTCATGTAACTTCAATGGCCTTAAAATAATGCTGTTCCACTTCTCAAGGCACGGTGTACCTGTTTACCTTACAAGACTTCTGGTTACCGAAGCAAAACAATGATTACAAGAAGCGCGGGTTGCTATCCATATAGCACTGCTGAAGGAAAGATATTACATTGTTTGCTCACTTTAAAACAGATCCGCGTGTTGTTACAATCACTGCCTGTGAGAACGAGAATGTTTGTTTGAGATAGAGGTCTGAGTTTGTTTTGTTGATTTCATTAAAGCAGGGTCACATAATGTTGTTTTTCTTTGTCTCGGTCATGTTTTTGTGTGAATGCTAGGACAGACCGAGCACACTTCGATATGTGTAATGTATAGATTCATTTCTTTAAGGTTTGCATTGGATTTGCATCGTCAGTATTAAGGTACTGGTCTCTCCACTAGGGTTGAAGCTATCAGAATGACATTTGCACCAGTGAAGTGGCTTTACTAAGCCTCTTTGTTGCTTGGGCACATATAGAGTACAAAGTAAGAACTTGTACCCATTACAATATAACACAGATGATTACCCCTAAAATGTGTCCTGCCTACATCCCAGATTATAATTGTATATGTACTGTACCGTATGGACCTTTTGAAATTGTGGGAATGCTGCTGTTGTCCATGGGTCATCATAAGAAAAAATGGGTCTGTAATAACTCCTGTGTGATTTTTCTGTTCTGAAAGGTAGAATCATGGATATTTCCTTAGTGTTTTACATGGTTGGACTTAAAATCCATGAAAGTCCATGCGCTGGTGTTTGAGTATTCCTGTCTCCTTTTCCGTTTGACGTGGCTGTAATTTCACTGTGATTTAGTCATCAAGTTGTCCTGTGGTGGATGTCAATTGGCCTGTTGATGTCTTCATTTTCTTTCCTGTTATATAACATATTTATGAGATTTAAGTGTTAAATTAAAAACACAGTACTAATTGTGACATAAATAGTGTACAAAAAAGAAATAAATCTAATCCTGGCAACACTATTTTTAACATCTATTAGTAAACTGTACTGATATAGTGACCTTTACTGTTGTTGATGATGATTATTATTAAAATAATAATAGATAATGACAATCTGCTTCAAGACCAATAGAAGCATATTGTAAACAAATCACTTCAATGGCAAGAAGAGAATTGGAGCCAGATGCCAGAAATTGTATTGTTCTGAATGAATACTGAATAGTGTGAGGAATGCTGTGTCTGGAGAGGGGGCCTCTCTGCCCTGACCGATCTTTATCGGTTGGGAGATGGAAGTAATTTCCATCCCCATGTTGAATCTCTCATGCTAGTACAGTTTCTACGTCAAGCCAGGAAGGATCAATAGTCTCTCTCTAAAAGCATGCAAAATGCCTTTTACTTCATAATAATCTGTGTTATGACGGCCTTTCTCTGCCTCCACTTAGACATGTTTAAATCTGTGATTATATCAACCATCTGTTGGCACAGGGGTTGCAGATGCAATGATTAAAGCCAATTGAAATTTACTCAGAAGTTCTCAATTTCCATAATCTCCGTATCTGATACATAATATGTCTGGATAATTGGCAGCTTGCCTGGGGCATTGTCTTTACTTCTGTCTCCCAATGTAGGGCTTTTATTATGAAGTGCACATGCTGTCTGTTACTTGGGAATGCTCTCTTTGCTGCGATCACACCTTCAGTGGAGGACAGCCAGTAATAACTTTGTTATTATGAGCAAAATACTACATACTCATTCATTAAGAAATATTTGTCTTACATATTGAATAATGAATGACAATTTTTATTAAGTAGACTTGCAAATTTGCACACAATTAATCTTTTTTTAATTGAAAATATTTCAAGTGATTGCAACATTCAACTCCTTATGGTTGCTCCAGATTCAGGTGGCCGGTTTAGGTATAATTGGTTCTCTAGTGGTGGCTGCTTGAGTGTCGAGTCGCAGTGATTGGCAGAATATAGTTCCTTTGTCACAGGAACGTTCTCTTAACGGGTTTGGAGTTAATAAATGGGTTGGAGTAGTCCTAGTCCTAAAGTCTTTTTATTCCAGTCACCGCAGCAGTGATTATATTCCAGATCTCTCTCTGGTTTAAGGTGAGTGAATCGCTGAATTCGTCTGCCGGTGTCTTTGCGCTGACTTGTTCCCCCTGGTTCCTTCCCACCAGTCTCCCATCCTGAAGACACAGACCATCACCATCTCCGACGTCACCAACTCCCTGCTAGGCTCCGTGGCCAACAAGGACATCCCCATCATGCACACAGAAACCAAGACCATCATGTATGAGTCGGCGCAGGTGAGAGGAATGAATTCCTGCTAGCATGACCTTTCTGGACTTAAATGACATTTTGTGGACAAACCTGTGAGATGTTGGTGCTGATCCTGAACAAGGATTGGTTGTTATTCAGAGATGGGTGTGAAAACATACATCTAGTCAAACGTGGAACGGTGTACCGTACTCAGCCACGGCGGGGGTACGCCCCGCTCAGTACACCCTAGCATTGAAATAGACGAGGTCGGGGCATTGGCCCGGTAAAGGCTCAACTGACTAACTTAATTCAGGGCTGGCGTGCTGTCTAACACTCAGAAGGTGTCTGTCTCTCAGCCGGCGGACAGCCAGGACCAGAGGGACTCTGGAGTGCTGCTGAGTGCCCAGACCATCACCTCAGAGACAGTCAGCACCACCACCACCACACAGATCACCAAGGTATTCAACGGGCGCCTCACGGCGGCCCTGGGAATCGATAGGAATTGATTTGTGTGTGTGTGTGTGTGTGGGGGAGGCTTTTACAATACATCACCGGTGCGCCGGCAGACCTGACACCCTTACGGTCATTCACTTGTTATTGACCACCCCGGACCCCCCACTGGCACTTTAAATCACTTTGAGGTGGATCATGGGAGATTAAATTAAGTACCTACGGGGCAAGACTGTAAATGGGCAAGTCACTACGGATCAAAGGGTCTGCTTAAATGGCCAGATTGTAATTGTGAGTTTGAAGTTTCCAGAGCAGGGTTTACTGCCTGTGGTTATGTGAGGGTTCTTTTCTGTTTTGAAGTGGTTGTGGTTGCAGGAGACCTGTTGAAAAATTCTCTTTCAGCTGACACTGTTTCACTCTGTGTGTGCGCGTGTGTGTGTGCGCGCGTACATGCGCGTGCTTGCGTGTTACTGTGCATTCTGAGTCCGTTTTGGTCTTTGCCTTCTGTCTCCAGACGGTGAAGGGAGGCATCTCCGAGACTCGCATAGAGAAGAGGATTGTCATCACCGGAGACACAGAGATCGACCACGATAAGGTCAGAGCACATTCTTGTTCCTATTGCTTCTGTGGTATTATTACTATTCCACCTCTCAGTTGTTTTGTAAACTTAATAGGCCTTTATTTACGACTCAGGAGTTTCCCACAAGGCATTGAGAAATCGGTTTGTCACCAACTGCCAAAAGGCGTTTTTGCAAGGCTGTTTTTGCTTAATGGTGGGCAATCATGGGTTCATTCACTTTGAGTCCTTGTGCAGTGGATGGGTGTACATATATAAAGCATTAGTAATTTCTACACGCCAGCAGGATCTTCTCCTTTATTGCCCTCACACATCGCATCGTTTTTCAAGTCTTGACTCCGTCACGTTCCTCAGGCTTTAGCCCAGGCCATAAAAGAGGCTAAGGAGCAGCACCCAGACATGTCTGTAACCAAAGTGGTGGTGCACCAGGAAACCGAGATCACCCCAGAGTGAGGGACCCCTGGAAGGTGAGTTCCTCTGCAGCCGAACTCATCTGATAAGTTCTGGTTGACATAACTCCTGTTGTCCCGCTTCCGCCATGCTTTTCACTCACAACCACCTACCCCTCCCCCCACTTCCTTTCCCTGCACCACCACCAAAATGCAAGTATGCCTATTGTTGTTTTACCAGATTGAAAATGAAAAGATAATGATATGTGTAGCATTATGGTAATTCAAATGTTACAGAATCAAGGTCGGCAGACCAGTGCGTATGCCAGCTATAAACAAATAGACACCGGGCAGCTCTTTATACAGCTGTATTTTCCCTGGCTATGTTAGCCTGTTGGCACAATTTGAACATATCGTTGATCATCAGTGTTAAGATCTTGGCGGTTGTTGTTAAACTGCATGGGAGAAACAGCAACGTTATCTAACTTTATCGTCACATCTTTCCAAAAAGAATAAACAGTTAATAGTAAACCACTACTGTAGAGCTGGTATTCTGCAAGGGCTTGTACTTTTGGAAAACCCCATAACCTAAGATATATGGCTACAAATGGGAATAGAGGAGGATACTGAGTACCGTATATTTGCTGCTGCTGTCCTGCACTTTACGTACGGCTACCTACTGTAGCCACAAAAGACGAGCCTTCAATTGTTTTCTTCTGATGTGGCTGGATCAACCGTGAGCAGTGCCACTGAGAACCTAGAAGGCTGCTTATAAAAAGAACAATGTCTGCGGTTTTATTAAGAGTTTACTTGCACGCTTACAGTAAATGTGTTCCATTGGTCTAAACATGTAATGACCTGTTGAAGAAGTAATTGGCAAGAGTCGTCACCATAATTACGCCGTCAGAGCAATTATCGGCTACAACGATATGCAAAGTGCTCCAGCGGAGACTAAACAGGATTATGTAAACACAGCGACGGCTATGATCAATGTTTGTTTGAATAGCAATGAGTGTAATGAATCCACAAAAATGTGGTCGCTCCTCCAGAGCTGTTTGTTAAAGGGCATTCCAACATAAAAATCCCAAGGTATCCCAGCATGAGGTATGGTAAATAGTGGTGCCCATGTGGCTTTAATTGTGGCCTTGTTTGTTCAAATTAAAGCATTCGTGAGTCTGGCGCTGCCTAGCCATCTTCTAGGGTGGTATGTAAACACTGCATGCCTGTCTCTGATGGTAAAGTGTTCTCCAGTTAGCTCCCCACACCATGCCCAGTTCTGCGTGCCAACGCTAGCCACCTTTACTCGCATGCTCCCATAACCTTCATTGTATTTAAATTAGCATGAGAAGCAAGAGAGTGACCCTACAGCTGCTTGCACACTGCCCAGACTCCAAACAATGCCAACTATTGGATCAGTGCGCGCCGTCAGTCGGTGGGAGTCGGTGGGAGTATTTAGAGTTTGACATGTCCAGTCGGGTCGGGCGGAGTTGTGGAACGTCTGCACAGTTTTCCAACAAACCGCAATATGAGCGTGTACAACACGCCGTGTACAATGTTAGCAACACGATTTTCATTGATGGTGTCTAGGTGGCTATATAACAGTCCATTACTCCCTTCACTTCGCTGTAGTTTCTGGACGTAGGAATGTGAATAATGCAGAGTTGTGGAAACCCAACTCGCCATAAGCAGCAGGCCGACGATAGTAGCCTACTGTAATGTCTCGACAGGCTATTCCCTGTTTTTCTCGCCGCATTATCTAAGGTCTGAATGATCCTGTCAGTTACAGTCTGGGCAGTTTGGACAGGCAGTTGGTTTTCTGAACATTCTAATCCAGCAACTGCCAACTGTAGAACGTTGGTGTCAGTTGGGCGCAGTCTGGGCAGTGCGCACCTTTCCAGTCGCCCTCCACCATCACCTTATCCAGCCTCCTCACCATCCCACATTTCATTCTAACAACCGTATGTACCTCTGCACTTATAGCTGCACTGTAAAACACACAGCCTTTTGCTATGTAAATAAACGCCATTTAAAGTTCACTCCTCCAATTTGTGCATGGAATTCAAAAGTGATTCTGGGGGTGCATAAACAGAATAAAGTGTATCTTTTTCAAAATGTTCCGAAAGTGTTATTTCAAACCTTTTTAAGGCCGCCGCCCACTGCCCGCGTTGTTCGGTGCTGCTTCAAGGAATGCAACGTTCGAAAGGTAAAGTCCTTTTGACGGAGGAGCTCAGTTGCCATAAACAATGCATGCCATAAACAATGCATGTTTATGGCCTGACGCTCAAGAAATAGAACAGCGTTCTAAACTTTGGCATCAGACGCCTCCAGATAAAAAGAACTAGTTCTAAAATCCTGGCATCTCTTGACACGCGTCGACGCCTTCAGTGGGCGGTGGCCTTTAGGGTTGGGCTTAGGGTCACCCTAACACCCTAGATGTTACTTTATGTTTGACTCTTCAGGAACTAAATCTCTTTTTCTCTTTCTCTCTATTCTTTCTTTTATACCTACTTTGTACCTTGAGGCCAGGGTTACATTTCAATACACTTTCCTACCCGTTTCACCATTCCCACATTTACCTCGATGCCCCTGCCCTCACACCTGAGTGCACTGCCTTGGACACCCACACCAGACAACACCAGAGGGAACTAGTGAACTATGAACTTTGACCTCCATGCCCTTGGGGGCTCAACTGGAATGACAGAGTCCTCACAAACCTGCCCAGGATTCCCCACAATCCCCCTCTCCGTTCCACTCATTGCCAAATGTTGAAGTCGTTGGATTTATCGAGAAAATTTTTGAAGAAAAATACAGTAATAATAAAAATGGTACGGCATTTGTGAATTCATACAACTCCAATTTGTCTGGAGATTTTGGGAAATTTTTGAAGGGCATTTGGTCTTTTAATCTTGTTGAGATTACTCGTAATTTATTTTTCTACAGTTTTTCTTAACATCGTAATTGGTTATTGGTAAATTGGGGTCCGATTTTTTTAGGGTCTTGTTCCAAGCGGCATAAAGACAGGGATTGTGGGTGATTTGTCTTGGGAATGTGCACCATCAGGACTCCCAAAAACCCTCTTCAATGTTAACACTCCAGTCTAGTATCATCTCTTGTAAAGTAATCGTTCATTTTGTTTTCCCTTTCAATGTGAAAAGATATTTTTGTGTAAAAAAAGTGATTTTATCAAAGCAGGGAGCCAATGAATTCTTTCTTTCTCTTTTAAACTGATTTGATAATCTGATAAATAATCTGTTCACCTTCTGATTGTTTTACATGTTCTTGTGAAGTACAACAGCACCAATGAACCAGCAGTGTTTTGCAATGACATGATTGTTATGTTTACTTGTTATTTATGTTCATATTCTGTCTTATTTTGTGTATGTTTCTCACATTTTAAATAGTCTGGCTTCTCATTTTAGACACATTGCTGGTTTTGTATTAGCAGATCGCAGCACATTCCTCTCACCAGCTACAGCTGTAGTCAGTTTCACTGGGCATGGCAGATAGCTTTTAGCTGCATATATTGAATGTCTTGCTATTTTCTACCACAGGGGGCAGTATGTACTTACAGAGGTTGGACCACAGAGGTTGACAAATAAATGTATAGTTAGCTATTGCAAGCCAATTTGTAAGATAATACACGTTTTGTCAAATACACCACAAATGATCTAATACTTATACACACTTCTACTTCTCTGGAATATAAACAAAGTGATCAACAAAGCTGTAAGTACTACGCTTTGCTTCAGAATGTGTTTCAATGTGTGTAGTGGCGCCGCAGAAGCACGGAGGGATATTATTATCAAGCGTTCTCGAAAATGACTAACCCTGCCTTTAACTGGAACAAGATTGGGATTCATTATGGAAGATTGGTTAGGACACAATTGCCAGCCAGGTATTTAGAAAAGTAAATTCTACAAAATAATGAGCCAGCTGTAATGCTATTTGCTGGACTCATTATCAATCTGATCTGATTTTGATCTGATATGAGTGCTCTTTTTCTTATATTTTTCAGTCATGCATCTACTATAAAAACAAAAGCTTGATTTCTCATCAAATTAACACCCCTGAAATGTTTGCTCCATTTTTAAATCACAATGATTTTATAGTACAACTACTATTCTGTACAGAAACCCAATTGTGTCATAGTAATTTTAGAGTGATGTTTCCTATTGTTGCACTTCCTTTTCTTTGGCCTGGGAAACAAACCCGTGAGTCTCCTGTTGTTCTTGGTTGTAAACCCAACTCTCATTCCCATCAAGAGAAACCTGTATTAAAAGAGTGCCATGTACTGAATAAAGAGATGTACAGTAGGCACCTGGTTTTATCCTTTTATCTACTCTCTTGCCTTCACATTTTGAAAACACTACTCTCGCACTGTTCACACACACACACACACTGTACAAAGTTGTACTGTATTTTCAAAATAGTAGTTGCACCCACAAAAATACATGGATTATAATAAGAATATACAGCTGGCTTTGTCATGTCTGGTTTTGTTCTCTCTCTCTCTCTCTCTCTCTCTCTCTCTCTCTCTCTCTCTCTCTCTCTCTCTCTAATACAGTATAGAGTGCAAGTCTGTTTTAAAGGCTGGATTTAACCATATTTAACTGTCATTCAACCTCAGACATCCAAGTCAGCCAGCCTCACGTATAACTCTAGAAGATTGATAGAATATGGATGTACGGGAAGAATTCTACAGTAAATAAGACCTGTCCAATAATATATTGCCATTATGACAGGCAATATATTATTTTTAGTGTGCATAAATAATTGAATCTAGATGCAAATCAAGAGTGTGTCTTAGGTCAGGCTTCTGTTGAAAACTCACTTGGGGTTAGTTCAATTAACCCACCTTGGCTGACCTCTGTATATTGGCTCTGTTGGAAGAGAGTTATTCACCCCGCCTACTTTCTCTGCAGAAGATCTTAGTCATTTGTTCTGTTTTATTAATATTGCGTTCATATGAAATAAGTGGGGAAAACAAATATTTTATAATGCAACTAGTCTCTTTTTCACAATGGTCTATCTTTAAAACAATAATTTAGTGTCTTTGAGGAGACACATGTTAGTATTCAGTCAGCTACTTCATTTAGCAAGTTGTAATGTCATGTAGTGTATAATGGCTCTGCAGTGTGTATGATGAGTTTGCATTTGGAGCAGGGCCACATTCTGGCTGGTCTGCACATGGCCTTGAATTTGTATTCATATATATGTGGTGGAAATGACTATCATTTATTAGAGGCAGCTGGTGCACCATGTGTAACTGTCCAGCTGTGAGATCATGGTTGTTGTGTGCCGTTTTTACGTCGCTGGTGTTTTCATCACAAGAAGTGTTGTGAGGTTAGGAACAGGTTCTGTGGATCATCAGCATTTTGTGAATAGGTTTTAATATACTGTAACATAATGTCTACCCTCATAGAGTATAGCAATCAATAAAAGCAAGAATAACATATGATATGTGCGACACAGTCAAATGTTTACCTGGATTAAATTGAGTAACTAGAAAAAATGATATAGACCGCTATATTCTTGATGGACAATCTTTGTTAGGATGCAAGGTCAAAATGTATATTCCTTCACACTGTTTGCGTTATTGATTTAGTCACATGACCTTTGTCAAGACCTATGCTAGACATAGTGAAATGGCAGGTGATAACGGTACTGTCAGGGTCATTTTCAGGACTTAGCCTGACCTTAAAATCTTAGCATGTTATTGGAGAACAACAAAGAAAATAGGGCTGACAGGTGCAAATTACTGATAGCAGCATGCAGATTTAACATTTGAAACACATTCCAATTCAATTTATTCAAGAAGATCCGAAGAGGAAAAATCTGCATGATTAATGGCTCCTATCAAGACTCAAAGGCTCATTGTGTAAGTCTGCCTGACAATAGGAAATGGCTACTGCGAGAAGAGTTTGTTTGCCTCTGTTTGGCTGCCTTTAAAGTTCTGCTTGAGAAAAAGAAGCCCTCCCCTAAAGGGACTGGTCTTTGTCTTCATGAATGCATGTATGCCAGGCCGAACTGCAGTGAGATGCCATATAGTCAGTACTGCAGCAGGGAGCTTGTCTTGAGAAAGAAAATGGAACAACTTCGGTTCTCCGTCCACGCCGAAGAGGAAATAAAGAGCATTGATATGTAAGAACTGTTTGTGCCCGATATGCACAGCAGTGTGTGGATTATATTAATTTCCCCTATTTGGGATGTGACTCTGAGATGGACCACTGTTTCCAGCTGGAAAGCAAACATTGCACATTTACCTTCATATGAAACATCCAATACCATTATCTTGACACATGTCTCCTCCACCAGATATGCTATAGTAGAAACATTTTCAAAATGGTTAAAATTCCTGAAGCAGCTGTGCAGTATCCCCCGTAGGCCTACACTATGTATGGCCTGTATTTATAGGTCAGTGTGTATGGCCCTTAGAGACCACACATTAGCACTCGCTCTGCTTTAGAAAGAAGCCTGTGTGTCCTTTCATGTAGCTTTAGTTTGGCTGTCCCACCGCGGACGTCCAAGCGTTAAACACCTCGTTCATCATCCCAGCCTTTGAGAACATCTCACAACTTGCACATATAGGATGTTTTATGGGTTGAATATTCACAGAGAGGCAGGATCCTACGGCTGGAAAACGACTCCAAGGTACTAATACTTTGTAGTTATTGCCAGCTGTGCATACGTCCACCACCTGGACATTGTCAGAGAGGTCTACAAGCTTTATGTGGTGCAGGGGGATGTCTAGTTTTGGGCGGTTGATGAAATAGCATGGCTGTTCCAGCACTGGTGCACTATGAGGTTGGATGTAAAGGAAGCCGCCTTGTGTCTCTCTCAAGACACTGAGACCTGTTTGAAACCTCCAGTGATCCTCCATGCATATTTAAACACCCAGCTGCAGTACTGTGGCAATGCTGTTCTCTTCCTAGATCTTTCTCCCTGTCCACGGGTGTTTGTAGGCTTCTGTGTTGTTCTCTCATGTTGACGGGGTGCCTTTCTCCAAGCTTATACGTTGCTGCTTATCTCTCTTTATACATCTCTGTCATCTCTTTAGTCATTCATCGTCTGTCTGTCTCTCTCTCTGTCTGTCTCTCTCTCTGTCTGTCTCTCTGTCTTGTGGTTGCTTTCATTCCCCCGCAGGTAGCAGTTGTCCCGGTGCAGTCGAGAGTGACATGCGTAAGTGTTTGTGTTCTGTGAAGACCCGCTGCTCTTTCAGAGCGACGGAAAGCACAGATTGCATCTGCGGCTGACCCCCACCCGCTCCGTTAGACGCATCACACAACTCAGCACAAAAAAAAAAAAAAAGGAGCCACGTAGTTCTGTTTACTTAGTGGCATATTTACAAGTAGGAGTGAAAATCTGTTTTTGTGGGTGCGATTTCATCTAAACCACAGATATTTATTTATTATTGAAAAATGCAATGCTGATGCTGAAATGTACATTTCTTTGCCGGGAAGCAGAATATTCTCGCAGTCTATAACTAGTATAGGACACCGTGACTGCAGAGATTAATAATAGCACAGCGTTTCAACGCGACAATGACTTTACTGTATTACAGAAACATTTTATTGGGGCCTCTCCTGGTTAGCTAATAAATGAACACCTCGTCAGATAGCTTTTCTTGGCATCTGCCTATATGAGCCAGGGTATAAAAATCTCAACCCCAGAGGTGTTTATATCTCCACAAAACGCTGTACTGCATTTTCAGAGGTAAAATAGCCACGAAATAAAGCGTTTATGACCTTGGTGTATTGTGATACAGAATAGCTCGGCCAAGACTTGTGGGAATAGTATGTAGTGTGTACATTAATTGTCACAATGGTTTTAATCATTTAAAGAGATGCTAGAACGTGTGTGTGTGTGTGTGTGTACACCTTCTTTCTATCCTACTGCATCTTGCGGGCACTGTTAGAGGTTATAGCCTTATAATGAATAAGTCTCTGAGACATTAGTCAAACTCAGAGTGAGCGATTACAGCAGGACTCTCTCAGTGCCTCTGTATGCTAAAGGTGGCAAGCCTCGGGCACCGTCCCTCCCCTCTCCTGGTTTCTGTGGAACAAATGGAAGCCAAACTCCTTGTGACCCATATCTCCCGTGACTCATTAACCATGCCCCCCCTGCAACGCATGCCTCTGCTGCATACTTTCTGTCACACACACACACACTCTGTCACCGGTCAGATCAACACTGAGATAATGCTGAGCTCATCTGCTGGACAAGGAAGAGCCGGGGCGCTATAGCCAGATGATGCTGAGTGTGTTTGGATGTTCCGTCACTCAAAACGCTGAGTTTCCCGCTTAACACTGATTTATACCGTCTCGCCCTCCTTAACTCAAAGCCAGAGAATGGAAAACGTCCTCGGGGTTGAAATACTGAAATACTGTAGGAAAACTGCAGCGCTGAAAATAGCAACTGCTGGGTCTTGAGAAGATACAGCGTATGACATAAAGTGCAACAGCCTGTACAGCTTAGTCCGCATTGTAGACTTTGCTATGCTTTTGCTGGAGCGGGAGAGTTTATTTGTATTACCCTTAATCACGTTACAGTCTTAATGGGCTCAGCAGTCATTTTAACTATGTAACCTAAGACATTCAGCAACACCCGCAATGTTTAGACACTCAATAAAGACACTAACTCCTATGAAATCCTTATTAGGGGAAAATATTACAGTAGACTAGCAATGGGTCATTACAGACAGGTTAAGTTGACAATAAACTATTTTACAATTTGTTTGGACAGTTTGTTTAAAGGTTGTTTTGGACTTTGAATTTCAAGCTCGCCGGTCTTCAA
This sequence comes from Amblyopsis hoosieri, assembly GCA_027564755.1. Classification (NCBI taxonomy): domain Eukaryota; kingdom Metazoa; phylum Chordata; class Actinopteri; order Percopsiformes; family Amblyopsidae; genus Amblyopsis; species Amblyopsis hoosieri. The sequence goes on from JAODUE010008299.1 coordinate 25,149, forward strand.
TCTCGCTTGAAGGCAAATTTATGTTATGTTAGTCGTTCTTTCAGAGGTCAGGTGACTCGTCAGGATTCGCGTTCTTTATCTCTCTCCTTCTCGCCCAGACAGGCAGGAGTACAGACACATTGGCACACTTCCTACCCGGGCAACACAATCCAGGTTCCAGCCTGGTGTCTCTGTGTGAGAGAGCCACATGTTCCCAGAATGGGACACACTAATCGCATCAGGTTAAGGACATTATTTGTTATTGAGCATCTGCTCTCTCAAGAAGACGCCCTTCACACTACAACATACATCTCTGTCCCATCTGTGTGTGTGTGTGTCTGTGTGCGTGCGTGTGTGTGTGAGAGAGAGAGAAAAGGTATGTGAGTGAGTATACAATATATACTGTATACACACACACACACCTTCAATGCTTTTATTTTATTTACATCACATAAATGTGTGTGTAAATGTGTTCAGTGAATAAGTGTGTACAAGTGTGCATGTGAGTGCCAGCTTGTGCACGATGTCTTTGCTGCCTGCGGTTTTACTTCCTCCGTGCCCATTGGCAGTGCAGGGGAACAGATTGTTAGCATTACGTCTCTGCTCTGATAGCAGCATATCTAGCACATATCCTTATCGCTAGTACAGCAGACCGGTCCCCTATAGCACGTTTCACTACACTGGCAAGAGATCCGGCTGGAAACTGAGAGCGAAGGCGGTTAAAAGACAGATTTCGAAGAAGCTCTCTTACAGTGAATTTCACATTTATGTTAAGGAGGGTACCTCATCGGGTCAAATAGTGTAACAACTCTCTCACACACATTTACTCACTCACACACACACTATCTCTCTCATGCACACACACACATACACACACACACACACTCTCACTCACACCTGAGAAGGATGAAGTCAAGACTGTTTAGAGGATGAATCTGTAACAGCTCCATCATCTTCTGTTTGTCGCTCATTTCTATCCTGTTTTATATTGCTGGTTTTTTTCTGCTGTGTAATGGCTAGTGCCACAAGCCACTGTGTGGCCCTGGGACTGTAATGTGGAGCTAATGAGGGATGAATTAGATTATTTTTAGCCATGCTTTATAACCCATGGACAAGGGGGAATTTGATGGTAGCCTTATCCGCACTTGCATGACATGTTAAGTGTCTTATGAATAATATAGTTTTAGCATTTGTAGAATATGTACATGTTTTCAATAGATTATTGAGATTATTGTATTGTATGTATGCTTTTACGTTGATTAATTAATCAATAAAATAAGGATTTTTTAAATGTCAGCATACCATAAACGACATGGCTAACTCACCATTTAACCTGTGCATTCAGTCTTGTGCATCTTATTTTTAAAGTCTTTCCAATAATACCCTCCAGTCTTTCTCTGCCTTGTTGAGAAAAGGCACCAGGTGCAGCAATGCAGTTTGTTTTGATAAAATGATGTATTGCACCAAAGCCAAAACACAACCTCCCTCAAGCGCTCCATTATGATTTCATACAGGTGTTTCCACTTCAGATCTTTCAGGAGAAAGGGTTTCAAATTCGGGGGTACCCTGAAGGATCTGTCTTCATCTCCCGGATGTTCCTCAGTACTGAGTCGCCCTCCTGCCCCCCCAGTCCCCACCCCCTCTTCCTGCTCCCCAAAGATCTGATGTGGCCTGGAAATTACAGCCGGCTGCGTTATAGCCGGCTGATTATTGAAGAAATTGCTGTGAGTTTGAGGCGGTTGCATTCCCTGTGACGGTTCTCTGCTTGATTCGTCACCGCGATATGAGATGATTTCAGTGTTTTTGAAACGGACGCCCATGCTTTGTTGGCATTTAGCCATTTGTTTTGGTTCATTATGCGCAATCTCTTCTTTTCCGGGGTATACATGTGGTTTGTATCTTTCTTGTGGGAAATTATGAGCATAAAGGCAAACATGCAGCCCAGAATGATACTTAAATGTGTAACGCTGCCCATTAATGAGTACTTCTGGAACCTTCACTTTTATTACAGGCCACCTGCATGGGGTGAATAAATGAAAGCCATTAAAGGGATACATGCCCACAGCCTGCTGGGAAATTAGGTAAGTGGTCAAAGACACAATAAATCATCCGTCCAGTATAATGGCCCCCCCAGCATTGTTGGTGAAAGGGTGTAATTTACATGCATTCAAAAAGGAAAGCTTCTATAACCCTTGCCTGAGAGGAAACATAAATGAATCAATCAATGTTTGTCAGTTGGCTTTCCTAGGTAAAACACATTAACCCCTGCTGTTCAGAGGTATGTACATCATTTAAATGTTTCAGCTTCGGCAGGTTAATGAGTCAGAACGGCTACTGCGTGGAGCTCACTAAACAGACTCCTGTTAAAGGTATAGTAAGCAATTGTAAGGGAATACACTTTTTATCAAAGGGAAAGGTGTTTTTGTTTTGATCGAGTTCAAACAAGCTCCAGAATTACATATTATACAGTACTGTTTAATATTAAATAAAAATAAACAACAACTAATTATTGAAGATACACTATTCAAATATCATCCCCAGCTCATTGTTTATATTTTGAAACACAACTTTAATGGAAGGGGAATAGAAACATGTGAGCCTATGTATGTTGTATGGGGAGGAGTGGAGAGTTGTGCCAGCCATGCAGCACTCAGGCAAAGGAGGGGTCTTCAATGTTAGCTGGGCTTCAAACGGTTTTTGCAATGTTGGTTTCCACCACAAGGGATACTATTAATAGACAATGTATAATCTATAGAAATGCTAATTGTTCATTCAAAAATGTGAAACAATTTTGAATGAAAAAGAGTGTAATTACAAATCTACACACATCTTAAATGTCGCATATTTGCACAATATCACAGTTTATGTGATGGTTGTATATTTTATCAAATGTATGTGACTCGCCCATCGTCATTGTTTCATCACCTGTAGGAGAGAGACTATTACTGGTATTACTACTACATCAGCATATAAAGAGGTACAGAAATAGATAAGGTGAGATGTATTCTTGTCTTACTGCCTATGTGCCCATTGGCAGTGCAGGTCAGCTGATTGTAAGCGTTGCCTCTACTTTGATAGCTCCTCATTTCAAACACACTTTATTTAATAACTACAGCAAACTGATATCCCCACACCACAAGTATAGCCTCCTTTGTTGGCTCAGAGAGATGGCCTATTCACTCTTGCTAGAAGCAGGTTAAGTAGCATCATACCGTCTTGTCACAGACGGTTGAAACAATCATTGTTTTCCATGTCTGATTTGATACAGTATGTGCTGGAGTTGCACAGGTGTACTCTGGGTGATTGTTTCTAACCTGACAGGACTGTCATGCTCCATGTACCTGGAGTCACCTTATTAGGCGTTCTCAGGGATCCATCCTCGGTTTTAAACTAAGTTTAGGCTTGCCAGATTTCACCGTGAGTTTCAGGGCAGAGTCAATGGTAAGAGCTGTGTAATATCGAGTGGTCGTTACTGTTGTCCTGGACGGATGCTGCAGGGATGGGGGGGACCAAATGCCAGGATCCACTCAGGTGTGAACGAACCTTGGCAGTCACTGAAGGTGCTCATGCCACGTGATGCTGTGATGGCATCAACATGGCATGGTGCCCTAGTATGTCTTCTAACGCTGTGTCACTTCTACTGGTGTTTTGTAGCAGATACATTTTACTTTTACTACTTTGTATACTGTGTCTGTGTATATACAGTCTCTCACAAAAGTGAGTACACCCCTCACATATTTGCAAATATGTGAGCATATCTTTTCATGTGACAACAATGAAGAAA